>JAUELF010073941.1:4652-16267 GCA_031471495.1 Clinocardium nuttallii | reverse complement strand
CCGTCCCGCGAGAAAACCAACATTATGGCATCAGCGTAATGTATCGACCAGATCAGCCTGCACTGTCCGCGCAGACTGATCCGAGGCGACACATTCCGTCTCCGAGGGAATAGAGGTATAGAGTAATGGTTTCTGAAACAGAAACTCCATAAGAGGCTAAAAGTGTCTATCCGGGTAAGCCTGCCCGGCATGCTTAGGCTGATTAGGGTCGACACTTTACCCAAAGACCACAATATTGGTTTTCTCGCGAGACGGCTCATTTTATTCTATTTGTTTAGCATGTTATACATTTACCTCTTTCCCTCATATAGTCGCTTTCTGACGCCTCTGCAGTAGACGGATTTTTGAAAACATGGCAACAAAAGAAGACATTTATATTAAATGAGTGTTCTTTCATTTAAAAGGAGTCTCCATTTTTGGTGTGTGGTAAAGTTTTTTAAGTCGTCTGCTGCAGAGTTGTTGTATGTGGGAAAGGGTTAACTATATACAACACAAGGGCGAAAGCTGATGAGTCTGTACGACCGTTAACTGTGAGCAGGTGCATTGAAGCACATAGCCGCTGGATTAATGTTCAAACTCTTTAAAAAAAAAAGGAGTGCACTTTAAATGAGCCGTTCCACGAGAAATCAAACATTGCGGACTCTGACGGTAAAGTTAAGTCTGTCGCCGCGCAGGCTAACACGGGCAGACCTTTTTCGCCTCCTGTGGAATCAAGAATCATTACTCGATACCTATATCCCCCCGGAACGAAATGCGTCGACCCGGATTAGTCTGCGCGGACTGCTGTTCTGGGTCGATACATTACGCAAAGTCCATAATGTTGGTTTTTTCTTGTGGTACGGCTCATATTTACTTAATTACCTTTCTAGTTCTGTTTTAATCAATCCAGCCATAAACAACTTGGAAAGGAGATTGCACATTACAGTAAGCTGTGATACTTTTTTAACCTACAATTGTACATCACACATACGCACTTTTATTTATATAAATACTACATTTCATTCCCATTGCATGGATTTTAGTCATATAACATTATACATTCATTCAGTGTTCATCTTTGGTACATTGCATTTCGTATACCGTCACTTTTTGCTCGTTCGTCCATTTATGGAAAGGGACGCGATTTCTCATACACATATATTCATCCTTATTTATATTACATCTTACTTTTTGTCGCCATTACCTATACTTTGTCTCTACTTTGTCCATCATTCCCATTATATAGTTCTAACTACAATATTCATTTCTTTTCGATAAAACTACAATATTCATTTCTTTTCGATAAAACTACAATATTCATTTCTTTTCGATAAAAAATACATGTACTTCTCATTTAAATTGTAATGCGCGTTGAATGACCTTAGCTGTCGATGCGCCATAAAACACTATGTATTCATTCATTCATTCATTCATTCATAAACACTTGGATGGATTAGACTAAATTCTAGCATTCGGGAGTTCTCATCTCTCATTTACAGTCAACGATAAACAACAATAAGAACATTTAATCCTTTCCCTCATATATACGCTTTCTGACGCCTCTGCAGCAGACGGCTTTTTGAAAACATAGTAACAAAAGAAGTTATTGCTCAAAACGAGCATTTTTACCTTTGGCCACAATTATTTTCCACGTTTAGTCATAGGTTATCCATTGAATTATAGAGATGCTCTATTGTTTGACAACATATATTCAAAGTCGTCTGCGGCACAGAAGTGTCGTATGAGGGAAAGGGTTAAGTCAGTGATTTCATTTAGAGCAGTTGACTGATTGATTGAGTGGCATTTACACCGCTTTCAACAATGTTACAGTTATATCACGGCATTTCCTGGGTAAGTTACCAGTACTTCCGGTCCATTTAACCTGATACCAGTCAGTCAATCGTTAACTCTGCACATAACCCTGGGCGCCAAGGAGGGCAACCACTGTTACCATTGTTAAAGTCTTCCAACATCAAATAATGGCTGCATTGAAAACATTCAATCCCGATCGGCCATACTTCAATTTGCAGACGACATTTCCGAACATTGCGACATAATGAGCAATTTCTCCTTTTGCCATCATGTTTTCAACTATATTCAATAATTAAACTTTCAATGATATATGATATATATCCCATGTTTTCATCAAGACGTTTTCAAAGTCGTCTGCTGCAGATATGTTGTATGTGGGAAAGTGTTAAATGTGTGTGCTGTTTCTTTTCATATTATCCCACTTCAAAATAAGTAACCGCATTAGATAACCGGAAATTGAATTCCCATATTCTTGAACGGCGTCCGTGGTTTAAATCAAGTTTACGTGTTTGGCCGAATAGTTCCGATTTTCAAGCCGTTGGCATAATAACATAGTAATATATTTTTTTAACTCTTTAAATTTACATTAAATTTGCAACAGATGCCACTTTTTAAAAGCATTTAGTTCATAATATGGAAATGATAACTTGGATGATGAGACCTGAAAATATTTTGGCAAATCGAGAAATTGCTTGACATATTTTGATATCATATTTTGCACAATATTTCATTTGCTTCTGATCCGTTGACCTCCGACCTATAGACGCATTTTGACGCATCTGCACCAAACGACTTTTGAAAACATCGTGACAAAAGCAGAAATTTCTACTTTTTCCATAATGTTTTCAACTTTTTTCAGTAATTATACCTACAACTATAAACATTTTCTATATTCTTTAGTAGAAATGTTCAAAGTCGTCTGCTTCAGATTTGCTCTGGGAAAGGGTTAAAAAAAACGTCTGTATGGTATGAACGGGTTAGCAATGTTGAAATAGAATTAAAACCTGAGATGGATGCAGGTGAAGAGCTAATCCTTTCCCACCCTAACGTCTCTATTACGATTAATCTACAGCAGACGACTTCAAAAACATCCTAGAAATTATATGGAAAATCTCTTAAAATAAAAGTATAAGTATTTAATATAGTTGAAAACATTTTGGCAAAAGGAGAAATTATTAAATCTGTGTAATTTCCCTGTTGCCGCCATACTTTCAAATGCCGTCTGCTGCAGATGCGTCTGCGCGTGGAGAAGGATGTACGCTGTTCGAAGTAATGGAACGGTCGATTTGTTACGCTGTTCGAAGTAATGGAACGGTCGATTTGTTCAATAGTTGGTTTCCCTTTGAAACGTTGACGGTGTTATACCAATTAAATGAAGACAACCTTATTACAAGACACTCGCTCTTTTTTTTTTTTTTAAATATTTACATTCAACAGTAATTCTCTATTTTACATACAAATTAATTGTTCTTAATGAGTAGGTTCATCTGTTTCATCAACTTGTTCCAAACAATCGGACTGCAAAAGCGAAGAAATCTGAATCTTTAAAAAACAAAAAAAGGTCTCAGCAGCCGCTCTTAAATTCTCTTAAATCAATTGTTCAATCCGAGACGTCTTTTCAGGAGAACTAAATTAATATTTGGTCAATTCTCGTATTTCGAAATGTTATAGATGGAATTTTGGGTGCTTGTGGACTGTCACCCGATTATGTATAAAAAAAAAAACACGAACAATTTTTTATTGTAAACATATTTGTAGTCCGTCTGTGATTATAATTTATGTTAGTGTGTTTGTTTTGCGTGTTGATGATTATGGTTTTTTTCCAGCTTTAAGGTTATATAGCGAACCAATGTGATTTATTTCCGATAATTTGTGCTAATTTGAAAAGAGTCAGATTTTCCCCCGAATGTTCACCATCATTGAATATTTGCATGTTTTATGTAAAGCTCGATGTCTTTGTTTTTCTATATTTTTTTTTGCTAAAAGCAATTTGTTTGTATAAAAAAATAAAGTATGTGTATGGTTGTATGATGTATAGTAACCCTTTTCCTGACTCCAGACTTCATTTTAGTCGTATGTAATATCCGACGTAGAAATTCAATAGTTAACCATGCTGACGGCTAAGATGAGCCTGTAATGTCGTACGATCATATCTTGGTCTACTGTGGTTGTATCTTGTTTATAAAGTAAATGTCAAGTTAAGATTAATTATTTGCCTCGTTAGACAAATTGAGGAGTCACTATACCACAAACGTTCCTATACCTAGACCGCTCGACGAAAAATCAGCAGGTGAAACATAAAAACCAAATACATAATCAGTGTTGAAAAAACAGGAACTTGCTTAACAAAATTAATTTCTCGTTATCTATGATATATAAATCAACTCTCTTTCGAACAGTGACACATTATATTTCCAAGAAAATCCTTATTATGTCTTCATTTTCAAACATACAAATTAAATCTACTGCAGAGAAACGTCTAAAATTGAATAAGGAAAATATCTTGAAATGAAAGCCTTTTGATAGGAGAATTGAAAACATTATGACAAAAGGATAAATTGATACGTGTGCCAAAAGGCGTCATCACGGTGGATATGCTCACATAGCCCGTAATAAACGAGGGATGAACAAGGTCATAAAAATAGCATCCCTCTGCGTCCAGGGAACGAAAGGGCATCTGATTTCATTTTTTAATTAATTTGTAAACCAATTACCTTATATATTGTTTTGAAAGAGTCGTCTGCTTCGAGCATATTTGACAAATAATGTGTGTGTGTGTGTGGGGGGGGGGGGGGGTATATAGTAGGTAGTAAAATTATCATTTCGAGCAATTTCACCGTTTTAAAAAATCGTCAGCTTCATTGACGTTATAAGTCAACTACATCATTATTTTTTTTCAATTTTATTCGGCAAAATCAACATTTTAACGCCTTTGGCGTTATAGTTTAATTAGGGGTATTGTCCATTATATCGTAAATACTTTGATTTTATTAATTAACAGTTTAGTTTGTCTCTGCATTTGATGGCTCGTAAAGTTGAGGAGAATACGGCTGTTTTATTATTAATGACTAAAACACGGAATCTTTTCTCTCTTGTTGTCTATTGACACTACTCGCCTGACAAATTCACGTAATAACGACTGTTAAACTCTGTGGAAGTCGAAGAATAGACCATTGTCAGTAATCTCAAAGATTTCATGTTTTTCCCGGACAAATGTTTTTTTTTTTTTCTTCTTAATCCCATTCTTTATTCCGCTGCGGGAAATTCGTCTTTTCATGGCCGTTTAAAGCAAACACATAAAAATAGTTTTGATCATAACTCGCGATATTCGTTTTTGGAGAGCCCAGGAAACTCTCTCGGTATAGCTGTCTATCCAGGGTCTGAACTTGAGCTCAGTCAACATTATAACAATGCAACACGCGTTTTTCACCTTCAACCAATGCGGTCACCGTCTTTTATGATGACAAAGGCCAGTTACTTATTAGCGGTTGTGTGGAGCAAGCCAGGAAACACATGAGCAAGTTAATTGGCCACAGTTATATGACATAATAAATTGATGAAAACGCCCTTAAACACCAATACAAGTAATCAATTTTGGAGAAAAAACAAGAACCTGCAACAATCGAGATTGTGGAACAAACCCAATGGTTGTGTGTATGGTATTTAACGCCGTTTTCAACAATGTTTAAGTTATATCGCAGTGTTTGCTGGTTGGTACAGGTACTACTGGTCTATTTATCCTGACACCAGCTATTCAGTCGTAATGCTAACCCAACAACCCTGAGCACCAAGGAGGGCAAGCCAATACTACCATGTGTTAATGCTTTGGTGTACCCGTGACCCCGGCTTCCTATACAGACATATGTACACTCTCGTGATGGTATTCGAAATTAGCGTCTTCTGTACTATAAACCATTGGCAAGTGTGTTGAACTATCTGCAATAAAGCTGGACCTTCGAAAACATTGTATGAAGAGGGTTTGTTGCTTAAAGCGATCAAATAACCCATGTTTAACAATGTTAGCCACTCAATTGTAAAGGTACTTTTAAAAAAGACAAAACTGTATAAATGCGCACTCCTGTCTTCCACCCGCACATGTCCGACATACGAGTTGCAGTAACGAATGTTTAGACTTGCATGTGCCCATGGATATGCACTCTAGTTAGATAATTGGGTGCATGTTGGTGTTCATATGTATGTCACTACTATCATCATGATAACAAAGAACATCATCATCATTTGCTCCTTTTTTGTTCGTTCTGTTTTATGTTTCTATCTTGATAACTATTTATTCTGTTTATACATTTATCACATCATGCAATCTCTGTCAAAGAGGGGGTTGAGTCGCAGTGATATAACTGAAATATTGTTGAAAACGGTATACAATCGAGAGGTAAAATAAACCCAACAGAATAGGGATTAGGTGGTTGTTTGTGTAGAAGTTAAGTATACTCTATAATCAGACTTTTTACTTTCTTGCTAATCAAAAGTAAAACACATTCTAGATAATTATTTGGAAAAGAGAAATCTCTTTTTTTATAGAAATCTTCTATATTTTTACAATTGTTTTCAATGAAGCTTTCGAAAGTCGTCCGCATAAGAAAGGTATTCAGACACCCAAAGCTAGAAGCAAACAAAAACACACCACATATTTAACGATTGACTTAAGTTTAATATTGTAACCAGGTGACAGAAAAAAAACCTACCGATTACAACAACTACAAAATGCACACGTGCAGTATTTAAATGATTCGAAATTAATCGTTTAATAATATCTCCTTGGTCAGATAACGACGCTCAAGTCGCTCTAACAAGATTTATATGTGTGAGCAACATCTATCGATTGCGGCGTATCGTTGTCAATCGGAACTCCTTGGGTGATTCCGTTAGCGGTGAAGCATTCATCACCGAGGTATTCCGATGGTATACGAGCGTCTTCGAAGGATGGTGCGTGTATTTATGAACGTGTTGATATTCGGTGTCCGCTTACAGTATGTATATCCAATGACTTATAAACATGCTTTTAGATAAATGAAATATGCTATATACATTTAAACAGATCTGAAATAGTGTAATTCCGTATTATCATGTTAAGTGTATATGTATTACATTATCTTCTATCAACACTTCTATTTTATACTTATATTGATTAATTTCTAGTGACTCATAGGCCATTTGTATGACTGGGTAGTACCGTTAATAAGTACAAGCATTGACTAACAACGTGAAAGTAAAACTGTTATATTAATCAATTGTATATATAGCATGTGTATACCGTGTCATTTTAATAGCATATTAAACTACTTTGACTACTACCCAGATCGAACTTGAAATGGCCCCTTTACACTTGGAAATAGTAACTGTCTCGTTTGTATATGATCCGACGCTGCAGCCGCTTGCAATATAAGTATTCCGTTTAAACCTTTTTTTAAAAAAATGCGACGTTTTATGGACAAAGGGGCGTGGCAAACAGATGTATGACATGTTTCTATGCTTTATATCCATACTAACGGAATCACCGTCTGTAGTTTCAGGATAAAGTTACATCCATGTATTATTTGGTCTATAAGTTTTTAATTCATTTTGGGTTTGATGCAGTTTTCAACGGTGTTACAGTTATGTCACATTGAAACTTTACTTATATATGGCTTCTAGGGTGGCCAACAAGCTTTTAGGCTATGATTGGAAATGTGCCTTGTCAAAGAACCGCCAAAAGAGTGGTTCGTGACCTGGTCTAAAATTCCCTTTAAGTTACCACCAGACCTTAGTTGATGGCTGTTAACTAAGTGACATTTGAATGGTATTACAGTCACGTAGGGTGACCAACAAGTGTTTACGCTATGCTCGGTAATTTGCCTTGCCAAAATGCACTACGTGTACACCATAACCGCCATTAGAGTGGTCGGTGACTTAGTCTCCAATACCCAACAATTACCACAAAGCCAAAGTTGATGGCTCTGGTCTCAGCGAAATTTGAATAAGCAATTTCACGTCGGTTCTATATCAATTTTAGTAATTAAAATAGGTGACATTTTGAAGTCACAATTTATTCAAATAGGGGCAAACAGATTTAACCGGCACTCAAAATTATATGAGTTTTTAACATTACTTTAGCCCTTTCTAAAATACAGACTCTTTCTAGCGGCTCTGCAGAAGAAGACTTTCAAAAACATTGTTGCAAAAAGAGAAATTGCTCAAATCAACAAATTTCTCCTTTTGCTATGTATAATAATTTCAACTTTATTCAATGGATACACTTTCATTAAAAGAGTTTTTTTCGGCATTTTTAATAAGATGTTTTTAAAGTTGTCTGCTATAAATGTGTTGTATGTGGGAAAGGGTTGGCAGGAAGTTGTACGCCATTCTGGGTGGTAAGCTGGTTCAATCATTTATCAATGTTAGAATGTGCAATAGCTATTTACTAATAGAAAAGGGCTTTTTGCTAGGTATTCTTAGGGATAATAGAGGATGCAACATATGTAGCTCTAATGAACTGTTTGACGAAGTTCATTTAATTTTATGGATATTTCAGTGATAATAGACCCATAGTAATAAACTCAGTATAGGTCACAATACACCAAATACATTCTTTATTTATGTTATAATTTAAAAAGGGGGGTGTCATGCATTATGCAAGGATGAATTCACCCGGCGAAAATGATTACCGTGCCGGACAAAACCGGTGTTTAGCATTCTCTACTTTCACTTTTGAACAAGGCAGACTACTAAAAGTGATCAAATCAATCATTTCCAGTGCATCCTACACACGTCAACAATGGGAGAATGTGGTATATCTCAAGAGTAATGATTCCTGAAACAAAACATCCACAGGAGGCAAAACGTGTCCGTCCGGGTTAGCCTGCACAGCATGCTTAGGCGGATCATGAATGTTTTTGCATATAGGGATCTCTCGAACATATCGATATCTTACATGAATGTTTTTGCATATAGGGATCTCTCGAACATATCGATATCTTGAAGTAATGGCATATAGGGATCTCTCGAACATATCGATATCTTACATGAATGTTTTTGCATATAGGGATCTCTCGGACATTTCGATATCTTGAAGTAATGTTTGACTTCCTTTCGACTTTCGAGATTCAAGTCGTGAATTCATTGACGATGTGCTGAATAAAATACAAATAACCCACCGTACAGTGTACTTAATTGCTAAGATCAATATCACTGGACGATTCCACCAACCTTACTAAGCACCAAGTAATATTTAAACACCTTAAGGCATATTTCATTATTTTTGTTTCCCTTCTAAAAGTCCCTAAGGATTTCGTTTCTTAACACGTGTTGTTAGTCAGCAAGTTCACTCTCGATGTAAATTTTGTTATTTACTTTTAAGTGCAGTCCAGCATTCATTTTTTACAAAATATAAGGGAAGCGATTAAATATGATTTTAAGTAATCAAGCATACTTAACGCTTACTTAGGTTGAGCCCAGTTCTGTGTTTAGTTCGTTCCTCTGCCTTAAATACGACTTAAAATTAAAACTAAAAGCGAACATATGGGTAGTCTCATCCTGACATACAGTGATCACTACGCTTGTAACCATACCTGACAATGAAGCACACTAAGATATAGGTTCAAACCTTAGATTGCCTCCGTACAGCCCTGTCTTGCAACCAAAAGTGATATTTAGAGATGCATAGCACGCCAGACCCTGTCGTGTCTCAAAGAAAAAAGCAATGATAAAGATACTGATAAAAAAACAGCAACACATATATAGACAGTAGTCCAGAATATTGATGTGTATGCCAACAGTTAACACTGGCATCAACTAAAGCCTAGAATGGAATCGTTTAGTTTAGGAATGATGCTACTGAAGGTGTTCCAGATTTAGGACATTAAATCATTTCCCACGTAGGACATATCTGCACAGCATTTAATCCTTGTCCGCGTAGAACATATCTGCAGCAGACATCTTGGAAAGACCTTGCCAAATATTGAAACATATCAATAATCGAAAGTGTTGTTTTTTCATAGAGTTGAAATCATTGGATCAAACGGAAAAAAATCTCATTGTGAACATTTTTCCTTTGTCACAATGTATTCAAAAGTTGTCTTTGCAAAGGCGTACGTAGGTGTCTACACGTCGGAAAGGGTTAAAAATGCATTCCTGACACGTGGTGTCTAGCGTGTGTAGGGTCTCACTGTGTCTCCGTAACGG
This sequence comes from Clinocardium nuttallii, assembly GCA_031471495.1. Taxonomy (NCBI): domain Eukaryota; kingdom Metazoa; phylum Mollusca; class Bivalvia; order Cardiida; family Cardiidae; genus Clinocardium; species Clinocardium nuttallii. The sequence continues at coordinate 6,295 of JAUELF010073941.1, read as the reverse complement.
GTTTATATAAAGGAATCCGAATGTCACACTCTGCGGGACTACACCTCTAGTATTTTGTCACGAGTTACATCTTGATCTGAACAACGTGAAAACTCTTGTGGTACTTATACATATGCATATAATAGTCTGGACATTCACTTTGAGCAGATGTAACAAGACCCGACACCAACAGACGCATCTCATTTTCTTTATATTTTCAGATTAATCACAGGAAGCCAATGGTACACGAATATACTGACATGACAAAAACAGCATTCGATACAAGCAATTATAAACGTTTCAGATTAAATATCGTACTGTACTTCTTACGCACTTTATTTCTTCAAAAACGTGTAGAAAAACTATTAAATAAAGCTGTTTAAATGTTGTTTAATTTTAAGAACTCGATTACGCTGTACGTACATGTGTGGAAACGGATCCATCAAACTACGAATTGCGAATGGTCAAATGTAGCGTTTTGTCGTGATGGAACTTCAAAACGAGCAGACGTTATCACTTATCATATTTAATACAAGATAGTCTGATAAGCCCCGATTTTAACAGATAAAGCCCAGAAAAGACGATATTCTTAATTAGTATGATAATCGGCATTGTACGGCGACCCCTTGGGTCCTTTTAACACGTAGAAATTGAACCACGGAAAGAGAAAAGGGATCACTTAGTAATTCCATTTTGGTGCTACATATGATAAATGTGAATTTTAATTCAATTAGTACGTCTACAGTTCTAGTTTAAGCAGGGTTAACATCTACGTATGAATTGAGCCGTCCCGCGAGAAAACCGATATTGTGGACTCTGTGTAAAGTATCGACCCGGATCAGCCGAAGCATGCCGCGCAGGCTAACCCGTTCAGACAATTTTAGCTCCTATGGATTTTCTGTTTCATGAAATATTACTCTATACCTCTATCCCGCTGAGACAGAATTATCGGCCCGGATCAGTCTTTGTGGACTGCGCATGCTGATCTGGGTCGAAACATTACGCAGAAGCCATAATGTTGGTTTTCTCGTGGGACGGCACAATTATATTAAAAAGTCAATGAAGACAGATTACACTGTCTCGCCAGAGTGTTCATCGTCCGACATTGCATTAGAGCCCCTTTGTACCTGGTATGTCTGAAATGTATCTTATTAAAGTATCACATTAATATTAAACACCCTTCGTCCCGTTTCACTTGAATTAATTTAAAACGTATGTGATCTTTAATTTATAGTATATTTATCTTTTAAGCTTAAAAAGGCATTTTAAATCTAAGAAAACGTTTTAAGCTTATAGATACTTAAAAGATTCGTGTTATCTTTGATGCTTATAATTGGTCCCAGAAAAATGCACGTGATTCGTTAAAAGTGTGAAATAAAGTTCGAGGTCCAGATTCAAAGTCGCCGCCTTTCGAAAGAGAGTCCCAAATGTTATAAATCATTTCATAATTTATTGTAGTGCTTTCCATGAAAAATAGCTCTGTTTGATTGATGTGTTTAGTACATCTTTAGCAACTTCGTAATTATATTCCTATGTGAACAATGGGAGAAATTCAGTGAGCTCGACGTAAAAAAATGGATCGTCGGATAGTCTGACGATTACTCTTGTTATGTCAACAGTGTGGATCACGATCAGACTGTCACTACGCACATACTGATCTTAAT
>JAUELF010073831.1:0-16267 GCA_031471495.1 Clinocardium nuttallii | reverse complement strand
ATAGAGATTTTCCAATTTTTGACAAAATATGTTCAAAGTCGTCTGCTGCAGAATTGTCGTATGAGGAAAAGGGTTAAGGAGAAATTGCCGATTATGAGTTTCACGCTGCTTTCAACAATTGTTCAGTTTCCTGGGTAAGTTACCAGTAAGTGAAAACATGGCGATAAAAATGTGAAAAATCTCTATAAATAATGGTATAATAATTGAATAATTGTTTTGAGCAATTTCTCCTTTTGTCAGAGTGTTTTCAAAAGTTGTCTGCTGCAGAGGGCTTCAGAGATCGTCCGTATGTGTAATCTGATTAATTGATCCTTCTTTCCAGATGTGTGTGTATACAAGGGTGCAATCCACACACAAGGAGATACCTGGGAAGATGGATGTACTTATAAATGTACCTGTACAGACCAAACCAGGGGACTCTACAGCTGTACCGAAAGGTAGGTATCTTAGCCATCAATACCCATACTTACACATAGCATTTTTATGCTTGTGCAGCAGAAGGCTTTTAAAAACATTGTGGTAAATGAAGAAATTACTTATAATTAACTATTTCTCCTTTTCCTACAATGTTTCAGCTTCATTAAAAAAATTGTTTTTCATTTTTAGAGAATTTCGATTTTTTTGACTAATTTTCTTTTAAAAAGTCATCTGCTGCAGATGTGTTACATGTTGGAAAGGGTAACACTGAGGTATAACAGTGATAATTTGAGTTGTTAACAATTAATAGCTCAGTTGGTTACCCTGGGTCATTGATACAAATCCTGACTCGCCCTTTCAGATTGTGACTCGTTTCATTCATCTCCAATTGGCTAAATGCATATCCTTTTCCCTCATACGGCAATTATGCAGCAGACGACTTTGAACAGTTTTTCTCAACAACTAGAAAATCTCTATAATTGAATGGATAACCTATGACTAAAAGTGGAAAATATTGTGTCACTATGTTTTCAAAAGGCAAGAGGCATCAGGAAGCGTCTATATGAGGGAAAGGGATATGTTGGAAGGTAGCAAGTTGTCTTGGCAGAATTTTATATTGAGCACTTGTAAAAGAGAGCCAGGAGCTGCTCGACACTGTAATTTTACTGAAATGCAGTGGGCCTCTGTGTATAACGATCACGAATGAGAGGTCAACAATCTGGTCTTTGTTAACAGGTTGAATGTTTTTGCATGTTCATATATGCAGATGTTGAGTTATAAAGGGAAACTAAAATGGTGGTTGCTATAGACAGGGTATTACTATTCTAAGGTGGTCTTCAGATTATTTTTTTCTGTATTGTTGAAAACTGTGCAATCAATCAATCATATCTTATCTGTTTATTCCAGATGCCCAAGATACGTCAACCTACCACCTTACTGCACCTACAAGACAGATCCACGAGATCCATGCTGCAAGGTTGCTTCCTGTGATCTTTCCCAAATCCCCACCCCAGGTCTGCTCACACCAACACCCGGAGGCGGAGTATACAGTCCTGGCGTAAACACTGGACCATCAGGCTCCAACCCAGCATTCACATTCCAGCCTGGTACCGGACCTGGAGTAACTGGAACCAACCAACCACAAACATTCCAGCCTGGGACAGGACCCGGTATAACTGGTACCAATCAACCATTTACACCACAGCCTGGTACCGGTACAACTGGACAGAGAGGTAATTGTACTTTTAAAAGCTGTGTATTTGGGACACAGAGGATAAGAGATAGAGGAGTAAACCTTTTTTTTCACCAACAATATCTCTCTTATGACTCAACTAAACCCTATGTTGTGGGTACTAAAATGAATTGTCTCAATGAGACAATTCTTTTGAGTATCCATAATATATGATTAGAGCTAAGATTCGCATTTAAGCTATTAAACCCTTCCCCCCATATAGACACTTTCTGACGCCTCTGCAGCAGACAGCTTTTTGACAAAAGAAGAACTTGCTTAAAATGAGCAATTTCTACTTTTGCCACAATGTTTTCCACTTTTAGTCATAGGTTATCCATTCAATTATAGAGATTTTCTATATTTTGACAAAATATGTTCGAAGTTGTCTGCTGCAGAATTGTTGTATGAGGGAAAGGGTTAAAAATCACCACATCTGGTTAGCTATCCTGGCCATGTTGTCATCAGCATAAGAGGTAAATCCCAAATCTGGCGCCTCTGCAGCAAAAGATATTTTCGACATTTTGTAGGAAATGAAAATATCTGCTGGAAAGAAGCAACATCTATGTATAAAGGTTGAACACTATTTCTAATTCTTTCCCTCAAATACTTGCAAGGGAGATGACTCTAAAAAAGTAAAATTGCTCAACCCTTTCCCTGATTCAGACGACTTTACAATTTTCTAGTAGATTAATTCCTCCTATTCACACAATGTTTTCAACTCAGCTCATGACTTTGGCAAAATGTTTTCAAAAGCCTCTGCTCCAGACTCGTCAGATTTCATCTGCAGATATTACAGGGTTAAAAAGTTATCTAGGTAAATATTTCCGGTATGTATTTGGATTCTTTTTTCTTTTAAAACTCAGACAAGTGTGTCTACAAGGACAACACCCAGCACACAAAAGGCTCCACATGGCAAGATGGCTGTGATTATTCCTGCGTATGTGAGGACCCAATCACCAACCAGTACAGATGTAATGCCAGGTAAAGAAGATTTCTCTCTTGTTCCTTTCTAGCTCGAAGAAAAAAGTCGGGATATTGTGATACCCTTGATGGCGTCGTCGTCTGCTGCATCATCTGCATAGTAACATTACTTTAACCTCATTGATAAAAAAGAACAATATGCATGTTTATATTAAGTCACATAACTCTGGCTTTAATAATTATTCAGAAATTATTCCCAAAATTGAAAAATAAAACATTAAAATTGGAAGTAATACCGGTACAAGATCGTTGTGATTATAATACCGGTACAAGATCGTTATACCGGTACAAGATCGTTGTGATTATAATACCGGTACAAGATCTTTGTGATTATAAATTTGGCCACCAACCAGTATATTATGTAAAATGAGAATTTTCTTTGATGTTGTTATTTTTGTTGATTTGTAAATTTCAAAAGTAGAAAAATAAAACATGGACTTAACAAATAAACATCTGAGTAAATAATGAGAATAACAAGAGGGCTGTGATTATAAATGTATCAGTCATGCATATTGACCAGAAAACCCTTACCAACATCCAACAAATCTGCAGCAGACAACTTTGAAAACACTGACAAAAATAAAGACAATCTCTATTGAAAAAAATATGGTCAATTTCTATAAATAAATAGTGTTGAAAATATTGTGGCAAAAGGGTAATTTGCTCATCATGAGCAAATTCTTCTTTTGTCACATTGCTTTATATGCTGCAGATGCATCAAAATTTGTCTGCAAGTTGGAAAGGGCTAAACCCAATCAATGTTTGAAGTAAATGAATGTATATTGTTTTATGGTGCATTGACAGCTAAGGTCATTTAAAGCGCATTTAAATGTAATTATTGATGATCCCTGGGTAAACAAACCAGTACTAGGGCACTCCACCATGACTGTAGTGCCGCAACTGGGGATCGAACCCGGGACACCCGGTTTCGAAATCCCCGACGCTAACCACTCGACCACAGCGGATTCCATGTTTGAAGGGATTTCTAAATGCTGAAGTGCCCTCACATCAGCTTTCCCAAGACATCTGGCTGCCTCTCCAGATAGTAGTATAAGTGGAGGATGAATGATGCTGATGACGCTTATGACGCTGATGAAATATATTCTGCTCTTAAACTGTTGAATATGTCCTGAATGGTGTTCCAAATTTCACCACATCCGCAGCAGAAAACATTGCCTCAATGGTCTTTTTTTTCAAAAACCTATATTCAATAATTTTTCTTTCATTTAACCCTTTCCCACATACTTGACAAAAATGCAGAATTGTTCTCTCAAAGTTGGTATAATTACTAAAAAGAGTTGAAAACATTTTGGCAAAAGGAGTAATTGCTGTTTTCAATAGTCATCTGATACAGATCTGTTGTACATGTATTTGAAGAATGATTTATTTCCTGTATCAGATGTCAATCATATTCCGACCTACCATCCGCATGCTTCCTCGTAAACAACCCAGCTGATGCCTGCTGCAAGGTTCCACAATGCTCTGGTACTCTGTCTCCGATCACAGGCACCGGTGTGCAGCCAGTACAGCCAGGAACCAACGTAGTACCTGTTGGTACCCACTCAACATTCAGCGGTAGCGGACGACCCACAATCCTACCAGGCGGTCAAACTGCCACTGGATCTAGGTGTAAGTATTTTACCCCCTTTCCCACATACAATAAATCTGCAGCAGACAACTTCGAAAACATCTAGGCAAAAACCTCTATAAAAAGTTAAAAACATTGTGGCAAAAGAAGAAAGTCTCCATTGGTGACAGTAAATCATTGAATAAAGTTAAGCAAATTGAAGTTTCTTTATTAACTCAATGAAAGGAAATGAGAAGATAATTACCACATTTTCAAGCTCTGTATCGATGGTACACAATTTCTTTTTGACAAAGAACGTTTTTTTACTTAGATGTTTTAAAACAGTCAGCTATTGGTATTAATACCAGCTCACCTTGAGTCTATGGAAGACGCACATTTTCTCAGTCAACCTTACAGTGAACATGACAACAACAAAGGACTAAATAAGGGGGAGTGAACTGGTCGTTTCCTCACAATATCTCTCTAACTACTCAAACAAAGCCTTTGTTGTGGGTACTCAAAATAATCGTCTCACTGAGATGATTCTTTTGAGTACCCACAACATAGGGTTGGAGTGTCAAATAAGGATATTATAACATTAAAAATGCCCTTTATCCCTTTCCCTCAGATAGACGCTTTCTGACGCCTCTGCAGCAAACAGCTTTTTGAAAACATAGTAACAAAAGACGAAATTGCACAAAACGTTTCCACTTTTAGTCATAGGTTGTCCATTCAAATATAGAGATTTTCCATGTTTTGTAAAAATATGTTCAAAGTTGTCTGCTGCAGATTTGTCTTATGAGGGAAAGGGTTATCTGGAGCTCTGCAATAAAATTGTCCCTCTTGAATAAGGCAAATGCCTTTGTTTCAGTAGAATGAGTACTTTGATTCCTTAATTACAGCTGTATGCGTGTACAAGGGATCTGTGCATAACCAAGGAGATTCATGGGACGATGGCTGTCAGTACACATGTACTTGTACAGATGCAAACAGGGGAATGTACACATGTACATCCAAGTAAGATCTTTTAAGAAATGTTTGCTACATGATTAAATCAATCCTTTCCTACATGCAGATGCATGTTGACTTCTCTGCTGAGAGAAGACATTCTTATTAAGGAAACTTTTTTGGCACAAGGAAAAATTGTTCAAACTTGATTCAATAATTACATTAAAAATATTTAGTTAGCAGATTTTTCATAGTTTACCCTGGAACTGTTTTAAGAGCCGAGCCCCAGTAGCTCAGTCAGTAGCCATGCGGGCTGTCAATACAGGGTTTGTGAGTTTGAATCCCAGCTTGGCCAACATTATTTCCGACGTTTGACAAAAGTCACTGTGACATGCGTCATTCGCCTTTCACCAATGGGCTGCTTTTTTTTGTGATGTGCATCGCATCATCAAACATTAGACTCTGTTTGAACATTTAGCTTTTATTTGATGAAAACCTTTTTATTTATTTGCTCACTTGGACATCGTCTGCTAAAGATTTGTTGTATGTGGGAAAAGGTTGTAAAGTTAACCTTTTAAGACCTGAAATACATACAACAAATCCACAGCAGATTATTTTTAAATCTTGAAAAATCTATGCAGATGAAAGTTTTAATTTAGAATTTAGAATAGGGGGGAAAAAATCAATGTAGGAAAAATTCTGATAATGAGAACAATTTCGTCTTTTTCCATGATATTTTTAAAAGTTCTATGCTTCAGAAAATGTTTTAAAAACATCTTTTAAAAAATAGGAAAAGAAATGTTTGTGAAGAGTTGTCTAAGATTCACTCCAAAAACTGTTGAAAACACTTGAATAAGTTGTCTGCTGCACACTTGCTGTATATGGAAAGGGTTTTAAAACCATTTAAATCTTTTTACTTGTGACAGGTGCCCAACCTTCCCAAGCAACATCCCATCTTACTGTAAACTTAACACGGTACCCGGCATGTGCTGTAAGAGCCTCAGCTGTAACATACCTAACCTCGGAAACTACAACCCGTCACCACAGCTCGTTGCCACGCCAGCGCCAACACCTGGCCCAGGCATGACCCCTACACCAAACCCAGGAAACCCACCGCAAGTCATCTACCCCGGAGGAACACAGCCCATAATTGGAAATGGTCAATTCCCCGGTTCCGGAGCTGGAATTCCACCTGGTACCCAGATCACAGACATCAGAAGTATGTTGTAAACCATTTGCCTGATGCATTCGGCATTAACCCTTTCTCTCCTCATACAGGCGTTTTCTGGCACCTCTGCCAACGACATTTGAAAAAACATAAACTCTATTTATTGACATGTACATTTTCTTCTCCTTCCTTAAAATATTCAAAAATGTATGTGAGAAAGGGTTTCAGAAAAGTTTGCGTAATAAGAACAGAACAAAATTATCTTTTATCCCAATGCGCATGTATGACTTATGAAAGCATTCTGGCGAATGAAAAAATTATCGAAATGACCATCTTCTCCTTTACCTAGAAATTTATTATACCCCCAAAAAACATATATAGGAGTCACTGTGTCGGTCGGTTGATTGGTCCGTCGGAAGCCATATTTTTGTCTGGCCTATTTCTTACAAACCACTGGGTTGAATTCAATAAAATTTTACTTGAAGCTTCTATACACTAAGAGGAGATGTGCATATCACAAAGGTCTTACAATTGCATGTTATTTTACAGAGTTATGGCCCTTATACTGATTAAGTTGTTGGTGAGTCAAGGTGATGTTTTGCGGGTATTTATCATCTTCAGTGATAGTTCTAGTTATTATTAAAAAAACAGTGCCGAAGAGATTGAAAACACATGAACTTCAGCACTGACATATAATACTTTTCTTTTTTTTGATAGATTCGAGGTTAAGTTATTATAATTAGGGAAGCAAGTAGAGAAGGAAAGGTTTACTATCAGATAGGTTATGACAAAGGTTTTTTATGAGAGTTGAAAGTATTTTTACATAGCAGTTTATTGAAAACGTAGACTTTTTTACAGAGAGTAATTATTGAGCGGTAGTAACTAATTTTGCCCTATTTTGGTTCCACTGTACTTTTTGTTGGATTATTCAAAACACCAATATGGTACAAACTACATCTTTGTTATACATGTGCGAAGTCTTTATCGATCAGTTAATATTGTTGATGGCTCGAAATCTACAGGTTGTGAATTGGAATCCCTGCTTTTTATTTGTCTATTTTCTTTCAACAATAATGAAATCTTTTCCTGCCAATGCATTTTGACTTATCCGTAATAGCAGACCAAATGATTAAACAGTTTGGTAAAAGGAGAGATTTCTCAAAATTGGCAATATCTCCACTTGCCACAAGGTTTTCATGTCTAAACAACATTATATGGCTTAATTTATTGCGATTTACCATGTTTTTGCCTGAATGTTACCAAAGTTGACAAAGAGGAGATTTCATTTTTTAAAGGGGTTACAATTGCATGTTATTGTACAGAGCTATTGCCCTTTTACTTATAAAGTTATGGTGTAGATCAAGGTGCTGTTTTGGGGGTATTTATCATCTTAAGTGATAACTCTAGTTCGTCTTTGTCCTTAAGTTTTTTGTACTGTTTGTTTTGGTTTTCTACTGGTTTCTACAAATACCTTCAATTTGGAAGAAATCTTAAGACTATGACATCAAGTGAAAGATTAAAATGTTTGTCTTACAGACCAGTGTGTGTACAAGAACAAGATCTACAACCAGGGAGAGACGTGGGATGACGGCTGTGAGTACAAGTGCGAGTGCAAGGATGCAAAGACAGGCTTCTACGAATGTCAACCATTGTAAGCTGAGCCTCTTTTAACCATTTACCACATTTTGTTATTTCTGCAGCAGAGGACTTTGAACATATTTTGTCAAAAAATAGAAAATCTCTATAATGGAATGGATAACCTATGACTAAAAGATGAAAACATTGTGGCAACAGGAGAAATTGCTAATGTTGATCAATTTCTTCTTTTGTTTACAATGTTTTCAAAAAGTAATCTGCTGCAGAGGCATCAGAAAGTGTCTATATGAGGGAATGGGTAAACCATTTCCCATATTATGTGATTTCTGCTTTTGCCGTAATGTTTTCAACTTAAAGTCAATAATTATACTTTCATCATAGCATATTTCCAGATTTTGGGTTGTGAAATTTTCAGTTGTCTGACGCAGATTTGTTATATGATACATTAATTCTGCTGCAGACAACTTTGAAAACATCTCGACAAATGTATGGAAAATCTCTATAAATTCAAGTTTAGTTGGTTGAATAGTTAAATCATCTTTGCAAAGAAAGAAATTCCCCCTCTTAAAAAGAGCTCTGTTCAAATTGATATACTGATAGTACTGGTAATTTTACCATGAATTGTGGCAATAGAATTAAAGCAATGTAAAAAGTCCTTTTCCTCTCCAACATGCAGACAACTTTGAAAACAGCTGGCTTGAAATATGGAAAATCTCTGTGATTTGAAAACAGCTGGCTTGAAATAGGGAAAATCTCTGTGATTTAAAAACAGCTGGCTTGAAATATGGAAAATCTCTGTGATTTGAAAACAGCTGGCTTGAAATATGGAAAATCTCTGTGATTTAAAAACAGCTGGCTTGAAATATGGAAAATCTCTGTGATTTAAAAACAGTTGGCTTGAAATATGGAAAATCTCTGTGATTTAAAAACAGCTGGCTTGAAATAAGGAAAATCTCTGTAATATAAAAACATATTGGCAAAAGGATTAATTGCTCATAACTGGCAATTTCTCCTTTTTTTCCCCACAATGATTTATAAAATGTGTCTGCTGCTAATATGACTACATGTGGGAAAGTGTATATGCAAATCTAAAATAGCAAAAGAGTAAAACAATACTGGTATCTTAATTGTCACCAACAGATGTCCAGTCTACAGAAACTTACCATCGGGCTGTTACACTGTCAAGGCTGCCGGTCTATGTTGTGAGCAACCAGTCTGCCAGAAACCTGGTGGATCCTCCTTCAACCCTGTTACCAACCCATCCACCGGCTATCCAGTTTACGGAACCTTCACCCCTGGTATCGGTGGCTTTAGACCTGGATATAACCCAAGTACTGGAATTTCCGGGTACCAGACAGTGACTGGACAAGCTAGTATGTATTACTCTGGTTAATCAACTAATCCGTCTTTAAGCAAATCTGCAGCAGATGATTTTGCAAAAAATAAATGTGAAAAATTCCTCTGTGAATGAAAGATGTAATCCAAATCATCTGCTGCATGTTGGAAAGGGTTAAAGCAAACCCAGCATACCCTTGTTGTAAACACACAACATCTAGCTATTAGAAGTAGTTAATTGCCTATAGCCATGAAGCATAGGTAAACAATAACATTTTGATATTCGTTAAAAAGCTGTTTGTCGAGTAATGCGAATTATAAAATAATAACTAACTTACTTATTTCTTCTCATTACAGACCGTTGCATCTACAAGGGCAAGATTTACTCCCAAGGTCAAAGATGGGACGATGGATGTGAATATTCATGTGAATGTACTGATGCCCAGCATGGCATGTATTCCTGTAGCCCACAGTAAGTATCTTAACCCTCTTTTCCAATATACGGCTGCAACTGCAGCAGACGACTTTAGAAACATTTGGAAAAAATATGGAAAATCTGTTGATAAATGTACAATAATTGAATGGAGTTGGAAACATTGTGGCAAAATTGCTCATTGAAAACTTGACACTACAGGAGAAGGAGAAACTGCTCATTATGATTTATTTTTCATTTTGCCACAATGTTGTCTGCTGTAGATATCTCCTAATGTGTAAACATTTCTGACTTTAAGATTTTGAGGCAGACATGTTCCTAAGGTGACCCACTTCATCATTTTTCTAGCCATATAGAATGATTGAAAACCATAGGCTGGATAAATGAAGGGCTTCCAATTTAGCTTTGTAGAAAACAATATTTTCTCTAAAAATACTTTTCTGAATTGAAGCTCATTTTGTTGAAATGTGCCTAAGTTGGCCCTGTGGAAATGTGTCTAAGTTGGCCCTGTGCAAACATTGTTCAAGCTATATTGATTGGTTGTTCAACAGATCACATTTCTGCCTTCTTCTCCTCTGAAATTGCCAAAATAATTTGGCAGAAACATTCCTTAGGTGACCCTCTACACAATTTGTTCAGCCTATTTTGATTAATTGAAAAAGTGGTTGCAGGCCAGCATTGTTCCTTGAGTGACCCATTGCTTTGACCTTTAAACCTTATCTGATTTATTTAAAATTATGGTAGTAATTTTAATTCATGTGGGTATTCCAGTGCCACCTGACCCTGTTGTATTAAAATTATATGATATTTAGGTACAAATTGAATAGCATAGTTAACCTTTCCCAGATGACTTTGAAAGCATGTTCACAAACATGTGGAAAATCTCTACAAAGGAAGATACAATAACTGAAAAAAGTTGAAAACATGTTGGCAAATGGAGAAACTGCTTGTTTTGAGCAATTTTTCCTTTTGCCAACATGGTTTCAAAATTCTCTGCTGAAGAGGCATCAGAAAGCGTCTATATGTGGGAAAGGGTTACGAAAAAATCAATCAATTCTATTTTCAGATGTCCATCATACACAAGTCTCCCAAGTGCTTGTCGAATGGTCACATTACCTGGTCAATGCTGCAAGGAGCCTCGCTGTCAGTCGCTGCCACAACCGTCATTCCAAACACCCAATGTCACACCAGCCCCCCACATCGGAAGCTGTTACGATGCCATCTCTAACTGCAATGCCTATGGAAAAACATCCTGTGTCGCTCCATTTGTGGAATGGGCCAAGCAGAATTGCAATTCATTCTGTGGTTTCTGTCGTAAGTTTATCTTCACTCTGCTCAGTTTCGTATCAATTAACCTTTTACCCACATGCAGACACTTTTTAAAAGATTGAGGCACAAGGAGAAGTTGCTCATTCATTGCCCCTTTTGCTACTATGTTTTCAACCCTATTTCAACTAACTTTCGTTCTTTGACATTTCAATATTTTCTCCAGACAATCATCCCTTTATCTCTTATAGAAGCTCTCTGACGCATCTGCAGCAGACGATTATTGAAAATCATTGCGGCAAAAAAAAGAATTTGCTCATAATGGGCAATTTCTTATTGCCACAAGGCTTACAACTATATTAAATGATTAAACAAGGTTTATTTGATGGAGATTGTTTAAGTTTTTTGTCAATATGGTTTCAAAGTCGTCTGCTTCAGATGTGTTGTATGTCGGAAATGGTTGAAGCTGTCTCCTGTAGATTTTTTCCAATGGTTCTTCTGCTTGACAAAACGCCAAAATTACGAAATTTTATTAAAGTTGGTTTACATAGAGCTACACTCATTTCATTTAATTTTATAAATAGCCGCCTCTGTGATATTTATACCTTTCATAGTTGCATATGCATTTTGATGCATGGGAACCAGGCGACTTATGAAAACATAGTGGCAAGAGGAGAAATTGCTATTTTTTTTCAATTTCCTGCAGCAATTTCTAATCTATTTGTAACTTTGTACTTTCATTTCTGGTGGGTTCTCATATCTGACCCTAGATGTTTTCAAAGTCGTCTGCTTATTTGTATATGTTTATATCATATGTAATTAAATGCTGTTTAGTGTTACTGCAATATGATAAATGTGAAAATTGTAATTCTAACAGATCCAAACTCCACTCAGGCCCCACATGGTTGTACGGATAAGCTGACAAATTGTGCATCCTATGGAGTAAGTGGATGTACAGGACAATTCGCACCATGGGCAAGAGATAACTGTGCCAAAACATGCAACCTCTGCAGTGAGTATACCATGTTATCAATATTGTTCTCTTTATTATAAACTTGCAAAGTTTTCGTCTCAAAAACATGCACAAATGTTTCGGGCGTATATAAAACACAAGGGATTGAAATCCATATTTAACTAGGACAAATTGGGTATGATATATCGTAATGTGACATCACTGAAATACGAGGCAGTGTTTATCAAAATGTGGTAGTGTGACTTTATTCACAAATCTTATTTCACAAGTGGAATTCTCTTCTTTTTTTTTTATCAAAATTATCTTTCAATTTGTTAGATTTTACATTTAATACCTCAAATGATTTCGAGGCAGATGACTTAACCCTTTCCATCATGTAGACGCTTACTGACGCCTCTGCAGCAGACAGCTTTTTGAAAACATGTCAACAAAAAAAGAAATTGCTCAAATCGAGCAGTTTATCCTTCTGTCACCATGTTTTCAACACTATTAAACTATTCAATTAAAGGGAGTTTCCATATTTTTTTGTGTTTGTTTTCAAAGTCGTCTGCTGCAGATTTGTTGTATGTGGGGAAAGGGTTAATGTCGGTAAGACTTACCTTGACATATTTCATTTACCTTTCAGGCACCACTCCTTCCCCATTCGTAACCATAGCGCCTCAACCTACAAACTTTGCTTGTGTTGACAAACTGTCAAACTGTGCAGATTATGGACAGAGTGGATGTCAGGCTCCATATGAAGCGTGGGCATTTGAGAACTGTAGAAATACATGCCAACTTTGCAGTATGTATTTTATGACAAAATTGGTTTTATAAAGCCTTTCCCACAGTCATGCAAAGGCAATGCACAGCATCTACTGCAGAAAACTTGAAAACATTTGAATTTTGTGGCAAAAGGAGAAGTTTTGCTACATTGTCTTCAAATATTGTCTACTGCTGGTATGTCAATAGGCGTATATATACATGTGTGAAAGGGTTGAATCCACTATATTACGGGTAACCCGGAATATATTAAAATGTTTGGAAGAAAAAACAGTTAAATAAAGAAGTTATGGATATGAGATGGAGTTTGAAACATCCTACAACAAGATAAATTGCTTAAATTGATAAGAAAGTTTCAAACTTTGTAATGCCAATGTTTCATTTTAATTATTTCCCTGATTCAAACAGCTTTAGATATCTCTGCATTTGCCATTTTAATTTTACAGGAAAAAAAAAATTGCTCATTTGATTGGTCTCCGATTGGTTTTACTACAAAGATTAACAATATTCCCCTTTGAACAATTTTCTGAGATATTTCCCATTTCCCACCTGCAGACGCATTCTGACACACACGCAGAAGACATAATTTAAAAACATTGGGACAAAAGCAGAAATTGCCCATAATGAGCAATTTCTCCTTTTGTCAGACTGTTTTCAACTCTGTTCAACAATAAAACTTTCAGTTATAGAGATTTTTCGGTATTTTTGCCAAGATTATTTCAAAGTTGTTCTGCTGCAACTTTGTTGTAAGTGAGAAAGGGTTAAACCAATGGTGTTGTTTCTTTTCCAGCCGCTTCCTTCAACACTCCAGGTTCCATCTCCGGTGGATTACCAACAAACAGTAAGTCCCACATTTACTGACCTTTAGTACTTCAGTTCCAATTCCTTTTTTTTAACCCAATTTGTCTTTTATTTTGTATTTGTTTGTAGAGTGTTTTATTCTATTTTCAACATTATTTCAGTTATATTACAGTGATGTTTTAGTTATTCATGATCCCTGATTGAGGGAAAGGCAAGGATATGTGCTTTGCCTAGATAAAACCCCGGAAGCCTGGTTCCGAAATCCCCACTTTTACTACTTGACAGCAACAGTTCCCCCATTTATTATGAATGGGAGTTCAAACTTTTTTTTACCATTTCTTATATAATAAATCATTGAAAATATTTAGACAAAATATGGAAAAACTATAAATGAATGTATAACCATTGAATACACAATTTCTCCTTTGGCTACAATGTTTTCAAAACTTGTGTGCAGCAGAAGCTTCAGAAAGCATCTGTATGTGGGAAAGTATTCAAGGTACTTAACCCTTTCCCACATACAATAACACTGCAGTAGACCACTTTGAAATTATCTATACAAAACTTTGGAACCATTCTGTAATTGAAAATATCCTTATTGAATAGAGTTGAAGCCTTGTGACAAAAGGAGGAATTGCTCATTGATCCAAATTTTTCAAAAGTTGTCTGCAAGTGGGTAATGGTAAATAGTGAAATATCTTAACTATTATTAATTTTATTTAGACTGGATGATATTACTGAAGGGAGTTGCTGGTGCCCCAGGCCCTGATCTCTACTCCCTATGGAACAGTGGCAACACCTTGAACGAGAAGGTACCAGAAGCCATGTACCTGACAAGCCAATACAATGGACACTACAAACCTGACCTCTCTAATTACTGGAACAGTCTCTGTATTGATAAGGTATGTGGATTAATTTCTGACATGCAGCAATTGTCTGTTGCAGTATGTGTTTGTTGAAGAAATAGAGATTACTCTTCATATATATATTATGTCAGTCGAGCTTTTATTTTTTCCCAATTGTGGCTGACTTTTGAAAACATTGTGGCAATTACTTATCATAATAAATTTCTCATTTTGCCACAATGTTTTCAACTCTATTCAATAATAATACTTTTGATGGGATGTTTTTTAAGTCCTCTATTAAAGAATTCTTGTATGTCGAAAAAAATTAAAAGACAATTGAAAGAAAGATATAAAGCTTTGTGATCAATGTCTTTTTTTATGAGATACACTGCCTTTGATAATATACCATTCACACCCATGAGACAAAGATGAAATCATTGTTGGAACGTATTCAGGGAAACAGTGAACTTTGTTACATCAGTTTTGTTTTTGTTTTCAAACAGGTCAAGGTAGCCATCTTCAACAATGGAGTAGAGAAAGCCAACATTATATTTGATGCCAGTGGAGCTGACAAGAACAACTGGTTTGATCAATCAAGAATCGTCTCTTCAACATGGACTGACATCAAATATGCACCAAAGAATCTTTTCAGCATGATTGGGTAAGTGCTTCAATATACTGATTTTTTTCCCCCACATATTTAAAGACAAATGCGCTGCAGGCAACTTTTGAAAACCTTTTGGCATCAAAATGTAACATCTCTATACATCAAAATGTAACATCTCTATACATCAAAATGTAACATCTCTATACATCAAAATGTAACATCTCTATACATCAAAGTGTAACATCTCTATACATCAAAATGTAACATCTCTATACATCAAAGTTAAATTATCAATTAAAAACATTTTTAAAATAGGAGCTTTTGTAACAATGTTTCAAAAATCATCTGTTACAGAAGCCTCTTGATGAGGAAAAGGGTTAATTGCCAAACAGATAAATATGCAAATACTGCTTGTTAATCTAAATTTGCAGAATATTTAAAGTAACAATTTCTGACTCACTATATCAGATGATTAGAATGTAGACTTCTTATTTACTTTCGAATTTGTAACAAGAATGATGTTTAATTAACCCTTACCCACAAACAACTAGTCTGCAGCCAAAACAATTTGAAAACATCGAGGCAAAAGTTTGAAAATTCTTCATAAATGAGAGTTCAATTATTAAGTTGAAAACATTGTGGCAAAAGAAGAAATTGCTTAGGATGTAGCAGCATTCATATCTTGGTGTTGACGTTTACCCTTTCCCTGATATAAAATTAGAAATTTCTGAAAACGTGTAAACCGGGATGTGGGAAACCATTAACCCTTTCCCCACTTGTAGACGCATCTACAACAATGTGAAAATATTGATAATAAGCAATTTCCCCTTTTGCTACAATAATATTGCTTCCACAATATTTGATAACTATACTTTCGTTGAAGTTTTCCATGAATATTTTCAAAGTTGTCTGCTGCAAAATCTGTCATATTTAGTTTTAAAGCTCTGAATGTCAGAATGTGCTCATGAATACATACTATAACATTTCAGGGATCAAGCCAGCGGACACGAGTTTGCAATGACAAGTTCAGGAAACGGCTGTAACGTACAGGGCTGGATGATGGTCTCCACCCAGAGTAACTGTAACTTTGAACAGGGAGCCAACAAACCAGCCTTCTATTATGCACCAGGACAATCTTCTACAAACTTTGGCTCATGTAAGTTATATTCAAGCCTTTCTCACATGTAGATATATTTAAGCCTTTCCCTCCTATAGACGCTTTCTGCAGCAGACAGCTTTTTGAAAACATAGTAACAAAAGAAACGTGCAATTTCTCCTTTTGCCACAATGTTTTCCACTTTTAGTCATAGATTATCCATTCAATTATAGAGATTTTC
>JAUELF010073722.1:0-16272 GCA_031471495.1 Clinocardium nuttallii | reverse complement strand
GGGGATTCCGAAACAGGGTGTCCCTGGTTCGATCCCCAGTCGCGGCAATTCGGTCATGGTGGAGTGCCCTTGGGCAATGCATATTTTCTAGCCTAGTACTGGTTTGTTTACCCAGGGAACATGAATATATAAATTTAATTGCGCGCCAAATGACCTTGGCTGTCGATGCACCATAAAACAATATACATTCATTACATGGACATGGGAATGGCTTTTTGGATTGAAAAATGATTCCATTTGATTAATTGTATTTATAATGTTTTGGTTTTGTTTTTTTCACTTTTGTTTAAACATAATATGTGTCCGTATAACTTAAACTGTCTTCGGTATGTGACTTATTCGTCAGGGAAAACATTACATTTATATTTACCGCTTCGGTGGTGTAGATATACCTATTAAGATTGTATTAATTGCTTTATCTCCTTGAGATTCAAGAATTTGGGGATTCCATAGCGACTGACTCTCTGGACCAGTGATACTGGAAATTTCCCCAAGGAAACGCCATGGTATAACTTAAAATATTGTTTAATGCGGCATAAAACACCACATAAACAAACCGTGACCATGTTTCATCTTCACCACGAGACAGTTGAATTTACACGGACGATATATCTAAGAGTTAGGTGCATGCCGTTTATACTTGTATAAGTTTCTCGAAAAGCCATCGTTTCCAGTCATGTTAGGAAATTGATAAAGTGAGTAAATATTTCTCCAATGATACCTTAGAGTTCGACTTCTTTATTTATCGAGAGACTTGTTAGTAATTGCCGGTCGCCATCCATATATATATATATATATATATAATGCTTAATGAGCGACACTCTCGCAGTAAAAAACAACCATTAGATAGTTCCGACAAGTTTTGATCCAGATACGCCAGTTTATCAGCAGTCAGCACAGCATTGTTCGCAAACTAGTTTAAAATGTTTGAAGAAACAGCATGACACCCCTATCCATTTTGAACTTTTGTATTGAAGCGATAGCAGGCATATGATTGATATTGATGCTATGGTCGGAAATCACAGAAGACTCTCTATTATATCATTCTTTTAAATCCTTGAACCCTTTAAATCCCTGAACGATTTTTAAAATTGTCTCCATTAATAATCATAGAAAGGATAGAAAATAATGCGGGTCGACAACACACCAAACTGAAATATCATATGATGGGTGGTGGGTAAATGAAGGAGATTTATACAAGGACGGCGAAAACCAACCTTAGGTGTTTTTGCGATTTATTAAAACCAAGATCCGCGCCGATTATCTGAATTATCTGCCGGTTAGTCAATGGAGTTATCATGAACCGTCTGACGTATAATTGTATTGAATTACAAGAATTTATCGACACGGAGTATCTGTTTTAAACTCGTTTAATTTGTCAAAGAAAACAGGTCTGGCTAGTGTGATTCCCATTTGCGTCGTGGTATTCGTTTTCGTCGTCTGCGTCATCTGCGTCTTCAAAAACATTAACCATACCCCATAACTCAAAAACAGGTCAACTTTTGTCGAATGAAACTTGATACATATGTTCATAAGAACAATACGCATGTTTGTAACAAGTCCTATGACTATGACTTTAACACTTGTTCATATATCACAAACACTGGTTGGTTTTCCTTGAACACGACTCTGATAGTAGTAACAGTTGTGGATCTAATGGTTTTGTTGGTTGAATAAGCCCTTTAAACGTGCATGGTTTCAGGAACTGTTTTGGATCTTATACATAATGTATGGTATGTTAAACAGTCGTTCATTAACTTATACGTACACATTAAGATGTTTAAGTTTTTAGTTTAGTGTCTTTTTAATGCAGGGGTCATTGAAATAGTTTTAAATTCACTTACTTTATATCGACAACATATATTAACACAAGCATTGTATAACATACATCGATCTTTCGGTAACCTCCATATGCACGTGTTTTAAAACAAATTCATAAACACATACTAACTGATATCACGTTTTTCGTTGAATTAATTCTGGAATGCAAATCATAAATTCATGACGTGTGAAATAGTATAGCAATGTACTGCTTATCTCCTAGTATTATTTATTGTTATCACACTGTGCACTTTAAGACAGAGAAATCCATCATAACACTTTTAGATAGTTATGGTCCAAGGTGAAATCGTATTATTTCCTTTATTATTGTTTGTTTTTTTAGTTTATCTAGAAAAGATATACTCTATTTTGTTTTATAAGAAATTTCACGTGCATCATCAAACAATATATGTACTGACCTTTAACTATACATGATTCTTGTAAGTTTGCATTTTACTGCACGTCGTAAAACCATAGTACAGATAAAAATGAGTTCATGTATAATCAATAACATTGATCTATCAATAGTTATTTTGATGTTTGCATTCTAATAAAATATACTGTAAATCAGTTATATATCTTATGTTATACGATATTATGTGTTATATGTGCAGGCTCTCGACGGTCTGTTCCGTTTGAGGAACCTAAATAGACTTATTGATTGAATATGTTTCGTTGCAGATTGCTTTAAACGTATGTCCTTGTTTTGTCTGTTGTAGATTGTCCTGCTTCTTTTGCCGGTCTTTATTGTGATCAGAGATGTCCTACTAATTGTAAGAATGGAATCTGTGACAGATACGAAGCCACATGTGACGCTTGCATCGATGGCTACTGGGGAATCAACTGTACAAATGGATGCGGCGAATGTGACGGCGTCGCCTGTAGCCAAGGCAACGGACATTGTGATACCTGCATTGATGGATACTATGGATTGGGCTGTACACTTGCGTGCATACATGACGGGTGTCAGACCTGTGGAGGGGACGGGGAATGCACATCATGCAAAGCCGGGTTCTACGGATTCCACTGTAACCAGACGTGTAGCGAATTTTGCAACTCTAACGAAAAGACATGCGGCCGCTTTGATGCAACGTGTGGAGTAGCACAGTGCGTATCTGGTTATTATCGGGCCAGCTGTACGGAGGCGTGTTACGAGCATTGTGGTATTGCATCGGACGGGTCACGCCCATGTAATATACAGACCGGTGTTTGTGACCAAAACGAATGCGATATGACATGGTTTGGTCAGCAATGCCGTTCAAGATGCTCGACCACGTGTGTCAACCAGAATTGTGATCGTACTGGTGACTGCAAGCAAGGCTGTCGTACGGGATACTTCGGGAGTAAGTGTCAGGCCCAGTGTCTCAGCACGTGCAATGACGGGACGTGTGACGACGTAAATGGGATATGTGCTGAGTGCGATGAATCTGACCCCACCCCTCTCTGCAGAACGGCAGGTATTACAAAAAAGAACTTTCGGTGGTTTTAACTTGTATTGGAAATGCTCATTAAGAAAACTAGTCATGTTGTAAGGTGTGTCGATAGTTAAACCAATTTCATTCAAACTAAAACATAATACTTCGTTGTGCATGAAATGTCGTTTCTAATTGCACCTGTGCAGTTTAATATAAATTTAATCGGAACACTCGACCCCCTCGTTTTGAAAAGTCATTATATCCACCCATTGATACGTTATGATTTAAAGCGACAGTTTGATTGACAGATTAGCAGACGGACATATATCTGAGATGATATAAACATACATCATATCTGTATGGGCAACATTATTACTACGGCGACGTTTATGTCTGTTTTAATGAGACTGGACCATTCTGGCTAGTCTATTCGGCGCCTTGTTAACATGCTTATAACTGACTGTGCATTGGAACATTTTGAGCTTGACCACGTGCTCTGTACATGTAACTTTACATAAGGCATTCGTCATTAGTATCACTCCTAGATATTTCTTGTAGTTATGTCGGGGTTTGTGACCGTGCATTATGTTCTCATTGAAACGTTAATGATTATAATGGTTGGGAAATCCGACTAACAGAATGTTTTCTAATTTAATATGGAGAATCGTTATCATAACAGTTATTCACAAAAGTCGGTT
This sequence comes from Clinocardium nuttallii, assembly GCA_031471495.1. Classification (NCBI taxonomy): domain Eukaryota; kingdom Metazoa; phylum Mollusca; class Bivalvia; order Cardiida; family Cardiidae; genus Clinocardium; species Clinocardium nuttallii. The sequence continues at coordinate 12,338 of JAUELF010073722.1, read as the reverse complement.
TCCGTGTGACTTGTCCCGTATACAACAAGGCTATTTTGTCAAACTGTAACTTATAACTGTGTATAGACAATATATATATATCCTATTATCTCACGTCCTTAAATGCTAGCGTTTTATATTTCCAATGTCCGTCTCATTCTGTTATCTATTCATAAAATGTAAATATGTTTTGCCACGCCCTTTTTATTTAACGTTTTATGTTTTCAAATCAACAAATCGATGGCTTCTTTCAAAACTCTTGTAACTTCATATTCTGACAAGAAGTAGTTACAAACCGTTTTGCATGATGCCCACGAAATGCACGTTCTCTCACTGACGTCCTTAATTGTGTTTATGTATTGTGCTCCGAATGACTTCATCATTTGTGTTCATACCATCACTCAAACAACCTCTCAAACTATTGTAACGTTATTTATTCACAATGCACATCTAATATATGTTTTCTATTAACACAAATATAATTAATTTTACTTAATTGACACCCATATCATTCAACGTCAAATAATCAGAATGTATTATTCATTTCTTGGTTTATTCTTGTCGCCAAATATAAATCCCTTTTTGGAAATGAAATTCTGAATTTGTTTACATATTTGTTTAATTAACCTAATTCACATTCGTAACTTTGTTAATGTATTTTACTACACGTTGTATCGCATTTCTGTGTTCTTATTACTGAAACGTAAATGATTTCACTTTATTCACATCCATAACCTTTGCACGTATTTTATTTACAATGTGTAACTAATCGCCGTGTTCATTTACACACAAAACTCGCAACTTCTCTAAAATCATATCCTTTTTTTTTATTTAAGTATTATATTCACTTGGCTTGTATCACATTTCTGAATTCCAAATATAAATCCATTCATCTAAATGTTCAGTCTTGCATTGCTACTAGTTTGTTCACACGTGTAGTCTTATTTAACGAATTCATTATGTTGTAACGCATCTATCTTTCATGTTTGTACAAGTTGAAATATCTGTTTATGTGGTAAGTACTTGGTATAGTTATATATAATTAAATGAAAACAACAATGATGAAGAATATAACGATATCTGTATTATGCCAGCCGTACATGATACAAATTATAGAAAGTTGTAAATATTAAAATAATAATAAAAGACATGGTAATTATTTTCATGCGACTTTTGAAACATATTTTGATACAAAATATGGACATTCTTATAATATAGATGATCTATTTTAATCACGATATTTTATTTTATTGAGATTAATATCTATTGCAGATATACAACATATCTTGTCCTTGCTTTAGAGTTAAGTCCAAAGTCTACGATTGAAGTCTTGTCCGTCCATGTGACCTTTACATCTGTATAGCATACATGTTTAGTGTGTTTTTATTTTACTGGTTTTCTTTTTCTTTGAGCAGCTTACTTACATTTGCTCCAATTTATTTAGGTAATACGATACTACGCATTTAAGTTTGAGCTTGTTCGCATTATTAATTAGTGTGATAATGTCTTTAGCTAATCTGACACATCCTTTGCGGATGCTTAAATATTTCAGTCCAAAAATTGAAAAGCAAAGTAAAATGACGCACACTTGATGTTTTTTATCATGTAGGTGACGTGATAATACACACTTGTGTTTGCAAGTGTAGAGGAACTTGCATAATTAACAAATGACCAACTATTCGAGATGTCGTACACAGGGATTCCTTGTCACTTAGCGGGCAGGTCGCGATATCATAATATGAGCCGTCCCTCGAGAAAGCCAACATTATGGCATCTGCGTAATGTATCGACCAGATCAGCCTGCGCTGTACGCACAGACTGATCTGGTCGATACATTCCGTCTTCGAGGAATAGAGGTATAGAGTAATGCTTCCTGAAACAGGAGGCAAAAAGTGACTGTCCGGGTTAGCCCGTGCGGCATGCTTTGGCGGATCAGGGTCGACACTTTAGGCAGAGACCACATTGTTGACTTTCGCGCGAGACGGCTCATATATCCAATACGTCAGTTTTAATCTCCGTGTGAATTAATTGTCGCATAATAAAAACGTTCAGACAATAACTACCTTTATTGTATTGATTGGATAGAATAGGTCAATATGTGTTATAATTAACTTTTCCTGCCCACGGTACATACAACTAAACCGTATGATCTACATATTCAAATTACCAGAGCTTGGTCTGTATTAATTAATGGCTAAAGGAGGAAGGGAGCAGGTCATATTAAAAACAATCGACGTTAAGAGTTAATCATCTTAATCAAATGTTGGTCAAGTTCGAAAGAAGTTTACTAGCAGTCACTATGTAAAGAAAACATTTGAGTTCTTTCTAATTTAATAACTGGCATTACCAAAGTGTTTAACCATGCTCTTACATACCTGAATGTATGTGTGTCTAAGGGCGGGTGTGTGGGTTTGTGTGTGTGAGAGAGGTGCGGGGAGGGCAATATTAATAAATAAATTATATAAAATTCAATAAAATTGTTAAAACAGAAAGCAACGGAAGTTCTACGCTTATTAAAATCATCTCCTATAATGGCACACTACCGCTGGGGGAATAAGATCAATGAACGATACAAAACATGTTTTATGTAATCTTATGATATGGCATGAGGTTAATGTCAAATATGATTTATTTCAGAATGCAACCTCGGCCTTTGGGGATTGTTCTGCAACCAATCCTGTCCATCACAGTGCCGTGGAGGCGGCTGCACACGTAATGACGGAACATGCGCTGAATGCAACGACGGATATTACAACCCTACATGCGCACAGAGTTGTCCAAATTGCAAAGATAACATATGTTTCCAAACTGATGGTCTCTGTATACAAGGATGCAATGATGGATACTACACGAACACTTGTATGACGTCCTGCCTACATGATGGCTGCCAGGATTGCAACAGAGTAACCGGCCAATGCATTTCCTGCAAACACGGTAAATACGGCGAGCAAGATTGCAGCCTTGATTGCTCAAGGTTCTGCAGCAAGAACGGGAATGAAGAAATCATTTGCAACAAAATATCCGGAGCTTGCAATACTTTGTCATGTATCGTCGGGCATTGGGGCAAAGACTGCACGAACGAATGCAGCGAGTACTGCGGTACAGATACTTGCGACTTGAACACCGGTATATGTACGCCATGCCTCACTGGATGGTACGGTCAAACCTGCCTAGACGAATGCAGTCCTCGATGTAAGAACAAGAACTGCGTTACTGAGTCCACCCAGTGTCGTGACGGCTGCGCTGATGGCTACTGGGGCGGTTCTTGCGAGCTAAGGTGCAACGCTAACTGCAATCTTGAGGCATGCAATAAAGACACTGGTTCTTGTATGTATGGTTGCACAAACAGTCAATTCTGGAAAGAAATTTGCGACGAGTCCTGCAATACCAACTGCGTTGGCGATGTTTGTAATAGGACCGGTTACTGTCAACAAGGATGCGATGTTGGCTACTATGGTGACCAGTGTCAAATCAAATGCCTAAATTCGTCAAGATGTATCGACTTGACTTGTAATAGACTAGATGGTAGCTGCCCAGATTGTTTTACCTCTACTCCGGGATCCAATTGTCCGACTGCAGGTAGGCAGAAAGTCGTTAAGAGATCCGTCTTGAGAGAACACCAACATAATGCGTAAAGTTTTTTACCCTGATCAGCATAGGCATAATGCGCAGGCTTACCCGAATGGACATGTTTCGCCTCCTGTGGATTTCCTGTCTCAGGAATCATTAGTATATACCTATACCAGCGCAGGCTGATCTGGTCGATACATTACGCAGATGCAATAATGTTGGTTTTCTCGCGGGACAGCTTAACTGATTAAGTTATTAATTAACTACAATAAGGCATACAAAGTATTGGCGACAACATAATGTAAATGTGTTTAACCAAATTGTTTTAAGTAGGCCCTTCCATGTTCACAATCGGTCGTCCCAATTTCTCTTTTAATAATAGTTTCGAAATATTTTGATATCTATAATGCAAACAATGCTGATTTCAGATGAAACAGCTGAATCTGTATTGTTTGCAAAAAATCTCAAAGATTCTACATTGAATTAATTTTCCACGATAAACATACCTGTGATAATTTATAACTTGCACTTATTAATAGCTAACTTTGCAACTTTCGACGAATTATACATTTCTCAAAATTGTTGGTAGTTTGAAAGATTTATTTGAATTTGACTTATGTTATTATCGTGTATGTGTGGTAAATGAAGTGTGGACAGATTGCTTACCGGTTAATATATATTGTGAATGTGTTTTATACAAATATGCACAGTGTATACATTTGTTTTTTTGTCGGTTTTAAATTATATGGCTTAACACATGTCCTGTGTTTAATTGTTTGTGAGAAATGTAATCGTGGTTGAATTTTCTCTGTGTATTAGATAATTAAATATGCATATAGCATTGCGACTATTTCGAGGTTTACATTTGTATGCGTTTCTACATCCTATGACAACATTTATCTTCAATGTGGATGTATGAAACAATGACGTAAATACTTATGTCACTTAGCCTTGATTACATCATATATTAGTGAACATCATGTCATAACTTAGTGCGAATAGCGTCATAACTAAGTCATAGTTACGTCAATATTATGTCATAGTAACGCCATAACTAAGTCATAGTTACGTCAATATAAAATCATATGTACTTCATAATTTGTGAAAATGACGTCATAACTAAGTAATAGTAACGTCATAACTAAGTCATAGTAACGCCATAACTAAGTCATAGTTTCGTCTTAATTTGTGAAATTTACGTCATAACTAAGTCGTAGATAGCTGCGTTATCACTATTGCAATTAACATTTTTAAATTGTGTGTCAAATGTTAACACAAAGTTGTTTTGAAAGATAAAATTGCTTTAACTAACTGCAAGAAAATGATTTTTCGAGCTTGAATGTTAAATTCTTTTCAAATGTACTTACCAACAATTGTGTCTCTGTTTGCCTCAAATACGATAACATGTTTTAAGTACATGTTAAGTTCAGTACATTATGTGTGTTTTTGTAAGTGATCAAGTAATAAGCAAATAAACCTCTGACAAATTCTTGTATATTTTCAATTAAATATATTCCTTAACAATAATCTTTCCTAAAAAGAGGTAATTTTGTATGTTTACCCTTTCCTAAATATAGACACTTTCTGAGAACACTGCAATATATACCATTTGAATACATTGTGGATAAAGGAACATTGCTCATGATGAGCAATTATTCATTGTGCCACAATGTGTTCAACTTTGTTTACAATGTTCCTTTTCAGAGTCGTCTGCTGCAGATTTGTCATATCTTGGAAAGTGTAAAATTGAGCTGAAGCCTTGTTTAAATAACCCACTAATTTGAACTGTCATAACATAAATCACAATTGTTATATGAATATGTTAAACAGGCTTGTTAGACGTTTACCGATTAGTGGGGTGATTTCAAGCTACACTTATTTAAAAATGCAAAAATTGTACCATGGATATGCATTAGCTCAAATCGCCACTCTTTTCTGCGTCAATTACAGAATGTCCTAGTGGTAAAAGAAGTGAAGGCTGTGATTTGAACTGTACGAGTTCAAACTGTCTTTACGACCAGTGCACACGATATGGTGACGTCTGCAAATCGTGTCCATTGACCTTTTACGGTGACCTCTGTGATCAATCTTGCCCGAATTGCAAGGAAGGTAAGTGTTAGTGTGCATATCCTTATTCGTTAAATGTCTAGGTTATTAATCTAATGGTCGGGAATGTAAAACCATTTTCGAAATGTGACAAAAGTCATTGTGAGAAACGTCATTCGTTTTTCAATATTCTGGTTGACTAGACTTTGTTAACCAGTGACACGTGATGTCAGATGTTATATTGGTATGTAGGGCAGTACCGAGGAACACATACTATGATGAAGACCACGACAGTTTACATATTTCTCGCGTACGTGTTAGAAGCACTTAAGAACTCGTTTTGATTTTAGATAAAACAACATAGAAAGTATTTTGTATTTTTACAGGAACTGCCTGTGACAAGTCCACAGGAGCATGTATTGTAGGATGTAAAGATGGTTGGTATGGAACACAATGTATGACAGAGTGTTCTGATGTTTGCGCATCTTGCGAACGAAATACAGGCACCTGCATCACTTGCACGTTCGAAAGATTCGGCCAGAATTGTGAGAGCATCTGCAGCACCAACTGCTTGCCGACGAATGAGAACAGTATCGCTCGAATATACTGCGACAAGGGCACCGGCGATTGTAGTGAGGATGCTTGTCAGCCTGGTTTCTGGCATCCTACTTGTACTAACACATGCGGGGACAACTGCCAAGTCGACGCAAATTCGATTAAACGTTGCGCTCTAATCGATGGTGAATGCTCAAACGGTTGCAAAGCCACATTCTTTGGAAAAACTTGCGACGGCGTCTGTAGTGACCGTTGTCAAGGTAGTCGTTGCACGGACTATGCCAATACCTGCACCGTTGGTTGTAATGCTGGCTATTATGGGTCAACATGTGATGGTGTATGTAGCGCGTTCTGTGCCGGTGACAAAGGCTGCGATAGCGTGAGCGGGAAGTGTGACGAAGGCTGCGAGAACGGATACTATGGCGAGCGCTGTCTGGACATGTGTGTTAACACGTGTACGGACGACACGTGCGACCTGACGGGCTTCTGTCCAGATTGTAAATTAGACGTTGTAGGCATCAAATGTCGTGTACAAGGTTTGTAGAATTGTATCATGATATGTCACTTGACAATATTAACATAATCTTCACCTTTGCAGTAATATTTTATTAATCATTTTATGTTTAGACTTAGTAACATAAATAATATGCATCAATCTAATATTTTCATATTCAGTTTTCTGTTTTGAGTTGAATACTTTTTTTACAATGCCAAGTATTCAGAATAAAAAGGACCATTAAAAATAGTATCAATATATAAATATAATATGTTTATATACACTTTTTATGTTAAGACTTAAATTTATTTTTGCAATACTATGCACTGAGAATAAACAGTATTAATATATAAATCTAATATTTTTATATACACTTTCCTGTTTAGACTTTAATTCATTTTTCCAATTCTATGTATTGAGAATAAACAGTATTAATATATAAATCTAATATTTAAAATACACTTTTCTGTTTAGACTTAAATTCACTTTTGCAATTCTATGTATTGAGAATAAAAAAAACCATTGACATTATTTATATATTTATTTAATATTGTCATATACACTTTTCCGTTTAGACTAAAATACATGTTTTCAATGCTATGTATTGTATTGACAATTAAAGAAGAAAAAACATTTCATTATCTATATATTAATCTAATATTTGTGTTAACACTTTTCTGTTTAATTTTAAATACATTGGAGAAATGCCATTTATTGAGAATACAAAACTGTTTTAATTTGCAGAATTTATTTATTAGTCTAATATCATATCTACTGTTCATCTATTTTGTACAGGCATCATATATGCCGGACAGGAAGCAGAACATGTGTTGGACCTTAATACGCTTTCATTCCCATACGCTCAGCTGTCCTGTCCGGATTATGAGCAACTCTCTCGCTTTCTCTGAGAGCGCTGCTTTTAACTAGGAAAAGACGAATTAATTTTACCCCATTTATCATAATCAAAAATATATCTTATACAATAAATCATAACCTGTCAGACTTAGTAATGGCACCTTACTAGTTATCCTATAACGGAACCCAATTATATAAATACCTTAATTCTGGCATTTTGTAGGGCGTGAACATATTTGTTCAAAATAGAAAATAAATACAGTTTGCTGCAAATTGCAGAGTAGATACATTCTAAATTCTGTATCACAACAATTCCAATGAAATAAATTTACTGCAACTTGAGAGTAAATAGAAAATTCTGTATCACACAAATTTCAGTGAAATTTTTTTTTCTGCGACTTGCAGAGTAAATAACATTTTGTATAACAAAAATTCAAATGAAATAATTATGCAAATTGCAGATTTGAATAAAATACGCTCAACCTGAGAGCGTTTAACGTCGTATTGTGGTTAAAAAACTGATTATCTCAAGTATACCCATTCAAAATGACAATGGTAAAACTATTCATTTGAACACCGATCATGTTAAGTTAACTTTTCCTTCTAAAAAGATTAACGATGAAGGAGACGTACTGTAGTCCAGTCAAGAATTATGCATCCTCTGTACCCAGGCTATTCATAACATATATGATACCCTGGGCACATTGGCTAGCGAAACTTCGTAATCCAGAATAATTCATGAGGTGAAATCCAGTCGACTGATTGGTTCCATGCAATAAATTGTGTGCAATGTACAGTATGAGGGGTGTTAGGAAAGTACATGCATATTGTGTCCAATATTACGACAAAGATTTTCTGCAATTAGTATACATTTAGTTGCCCCGCTCACGTTTACATAACGTTGCTATGGTGATAATAACTAGCATCTTATTTTTAACTTTTTCATTTTGCTTCTGAAAATGAATAGAAGGTATATAGAGCTATGTATGTTTAAAGAATTGTGTGCAAGTATTTAAAAAAAAAGTTACGGCACTTGTCCCGAAACTTTCCGAACACCCCTCGTATATACGGAGAAAATCGTGGTTCACGTTTTACGAAGTTTCGCTAGCCAATTTGCCCAGAGTATCATATATGTTATGATTAGCCTGGGTACCGAGGATGGAATTACGGAGATAACGGTGAAACGTGAGGAATTCCACCTCGTAAGAATTATCCGACCGGTTGGAAAGGATGCTGCCAAACAACCCGAGTTATTCACTAATGAAATTACACTCATTATATTATAAATACGTTATGAATGCCTTTTCGGCAGTGTAAGCTATCGATGACCAAAACGCATAACCCCCACTTTCCAGAAAACACTTTTGCAGCAGATAACTTTATAAACATCGTGAGAAAAACCTAAAACATCTCTAAAGTTGAAAACCTTGTGGCCACAGGAGAAATTGTTCATAATGAACAATTTCACGTTTGGCCACAATGTTTTCAAAAGTCGTCTGCTTCTATTTCGTCAAATTGCGTTTGTAGGTGGTGGGAAAAGGTGAAAAAACGTCAAGTCCCGTGACATACGAAACAATATACATACTACTTCCATGACATAGGAAATACTATACATAATAATCTTATAACATAGACAATACATAAATACTTAGGTTATTGCTGTTCCAAATGTGATCTTCTTTATCACTAGAGCTACTGTATATCGTTCATATTTTAACCAATTTCTGGAACGGAGCTGTCTTTCAGATGTACTTTTCATTGTTCACACGAGTAATTAGAACTATTCTAATAGTATTACATCACTGATCACTGGGTTACTTTTGATAAAAAAAATTGTAAGTATATATGAACTACGAAGCTGAAGACAAATCAAATGAAGCATTATAAGGAAGAAGCTTACCGACAACTCGAAGTCATGTATGGGTCTAATTTGATTTTGAGCTATCCATTAAATACATGTTATAAGTAATTATAAAATACAGTTATTTCATGAACAGAAGATTGAGAAACAGTAAAACAAAAAAGTGAAAACAAAAATAGCGGTAGATCTTAATCGCTTTTCCATTGAATGATACTTTGAGTACATAATTTACAGAATTAGAAAAAAAAGATATAAAAGTTCAATGGAAAAAGAGAAGAACATAAATTAACCAGAAACAACATTATGACATGAACTGTCTTTTATAACTTACAGTTTGTGAAGCAGGCGCGTACGGGCCCCTATGTGAAAACTCCTGCCCGGGAACACATTGCATGAATAACCGATGTAATAGAAAATCCGGTGAATGTTCACAAGGTTGTCTGCCTAATTATCGTGGTAAGTTCATGTTGTTATCGCTATCTCTTTTCCCATCCTGTTTTCAGAAAAAACGTCTGCCGAAGAAGCGTCAAAAAGCGCCTTCATTGGCGGAAAATGATAATGACTGTCTCTTTCTTGTTTTTCAAAGCCTTTTGCTGCTGACCGTCTACACCAAGGCAAGTATATGTTACAGGAAAGTTGATGCATGATTGATTGTGGTGTAATGCCGGTTTCAACACCTTTTCAGTTATATCACGGCGGCCAGTTCACCTACTCATGCGTTTCCTGGTTTTCTCACACCAGTACTCCACACAACATTCGTTCAAAGCAACTAGCTGCTTTTCCAGATATACTTTTAGCCCATTGATATACGACGAATGACGCTTGTCACAGTGACTTTTGAAAACGTCGGAATGAATGTTTGCTGAGGTGGGGTTCGAACCCTTATCATAATTAGATTCCCTTATCATTGTTATTATATCTCAAGCCTTTCCCTCATGCAGACGGATATAGAAGCATCTGCAGTAAATGTTGATAAACTGTCAATTTAAAGTCACGGTATGTCTACCCAGTGAAAATGAAGCATACACGATGAATATTTAGATGTTTATGGTACTGGAACGGGACATTATTAATATAACAGTATCCCAGAATCATGATTCTAATATTTCAAGACAACTTTTAAACAGTTTTAAAACTGTTACCATACTATCTATTTTCTGGAGTTCAGCACCTTTATGGCATGTCCCCTTTATTATACTAGTTGCTGCGAAGTCATTTGGAAAGATATGTACCAGGAATATAATTAGATAATGTATATAAACTAATTATTTTATGACAGTACATCGGCTACATTTGCAATTGAAGGGAATTCCGCTAAATATATGAATAAAGCAATTGAAATCATTGGTTCTTACATTGTCATTTTTGTTTCTTTTAGTTGGGCTTTACCTCGTTCTCAAAAGTATTCGACAAAACACCTTATCTTAATCCTTGGGAAAACAAACCAGTACTAGGATATAAAAAAAAAATCCATGCTAAACTCCAATCAACCATGACCGCACCTAACGCGGATCGAACCGGGACGCCCTGTTCCGAATCCTGCACGATTAACACATTATGTCGTGTGTTGAACAACGATTGAAAATATGATATTTCGAAGGGAAAAAAGGCGGGTTATTGAAATAACCTTGACATCGTCGTCTGCATCGTCATCTTCGTCTCCGTCGTAGTCACAAAACTTTAACCTTGCCTCATAACTAAAATTAAAAAAACGTTCAATAGTTTCAAATGAGACTTGGTACACATGTTCCTAGGAACTTTACGCATGGCTATACCAAGTCACAATACGCTGGCTTAAATAATAATTAGGTAATGCCTCTTTTTTTTTTCGAGTGTTTGCTCTTGTTCAAACTCCAGAGACAAACACGAATAGTTGCCATATGCAACATACAAGTGTGTACACACTTGGTGGCACGGTCTAAATGTTGTTCTAACTCAATATGTCTTAACAATCAATTCAACTTACAACATTCCATATGTAGTGTGTAAGTCAACAAAGATTCATTGCATCAGGGTATACACAGTTACAACGGTATCTTTAGCAATATCTCGGCGATTCCTTGGCGCCTCATCAGCAATTAATGTATACTTATCCTCACATCAATACATGAGTCGAAGTTCAAAGCCGAAACATGAACACGATAGTGTCGGTGTTGGCGTTGGCGTCGGCGTCTGCGTCAGCGTTGGCGTCGCTGGGTATCACACATTGGTTAAGTTTTTGTCCCAATTCCTTTTTTTTTCAAAACCATTACAGATATTTCTTCACCATCATTACTTCCAGCAACAGACAAGTATACATAACTATGTCAAGGTTTTTGTAAGAATTATGTCCCTTTTTCGACTTAGAATTTTGGTTAAGTTTTTCGTACAACCTCACATTTTTTCAATATAGAGATATTGCTCTGAAACTTTCAACACTTGTTTCCCATCATTACTTTCATCAACATACAAGAGTACAGCACTCAATATAATTTTTTGTGAGAACTATTGCCCTCTTTTCGACTTAAAATGTTGGTTAAGTTATTCTACCACCCTACTTTTTTTAAAACAATTAAAGATATAGCTTATACATGCTGGTGACTTATAAATCTGTCGGTGGAACATAACTGTTCTCCTGTTTGAAAACGGCTTTAATAAACAAAGTTAAAACAAAACATTTAGTAATCAACGATCCACAGTTTTTTGTATTTTGTTTAAGGAACTTACTGCATTGAGGAATGTAACTGTAATTCGGTTGGGACTGAGAGATGTGAACAGACGACGGGTCAATGTGTGTGTGTTGCTAGAAGCTATGGTCCGACATGCTCTCAGCAATGCAGCGACGGATGTGTTAGGTATATATATATACATGCATTGATTATCCCTAAATGTATGTGTGTGTGTGTGTGTGTCTCTCTCTCTCTCTCTCTCTCTCTCTCTCACACTCTATCTCTCTCCCCTCTCTCTCTCTCTCTCTCTCTCTCTCTCTCTCTCTCT
>JAUELF010073612.1:0-16274 GCA_031471495.1 Clinocardium nuttallii | reverse complement strand
ATGCATAAACTTTCTCCTTCTGTGACTGTCTTTTCCTTTTCTACAGTGGTCACTTCTGTTTTAGTATTAGGTTTTTGAATAGGTTTAGATGTGACCTTGACCTTGATTTCACCTTGCTCTTTTTCTAAACCTTTGACCTTGATGGAGTAACTAGCTTGATCAGTATAAGATACCGGATCAAATGTAAGGGAACAGTCTTCTTTCTCAAATTTTAACTTCATGTTTTTAGCTGGTTTAATCTGTGAGCCATCTTTAAGGATTCTAACATCAGTCTTTGTTGCTCCTAAAATCATGTTTTTGTATGAGTCATGAGTTTCAAATTATAAACCTTCCAATACAGCCTCTTTTTGTCTGAATTCTTGTTTTTTAACCTATTTCCACACCAGACAAATTTTGATGCGTTTGAAGCAGATGACTTTCACAAGCAAAATGGCAAAAGGGGAAAATTCCTTATAATTAGCAATTACTTTTGCCACAATGTTTTCCAAGTCCATTCTAAATTATATTTACAGGAATTAATAAATTTTCATTTTTTAAATATGCAAATTGATTCCAAATATTGTTATTTCCAAAACCTCGCAGAATCACTTTTCATGCAACTTTATAAAAAATAATATGCAAGTTCCATGGTGTAATCCAACACAACAATGTACCCATTCTCTATAATATGCAGTATAACACTCCTAAAATAGTAAAACATTTTCAACTCAATCAAATTAAAATAAAGGTGGCTAAATAACAATCGGTGATCTGATAATGGTAATGTGAATAGTGACACAAAACAACACACACAACATAAAATTACCTTTTATATTCCATGCCATGCACAAAACTTCTCCCTCCACCACAGCCTTTTCCTTTTCCGATGTAGTTACTTCAATTTTAGATTTAGGCATGACCTTGACCTTAATTTGACCTTGTTCTTTGTCTAAACCTTTGACCTTGATTACATACAAGGCTTGATCAGTTGAAGATACTGGATTGAATGTAAGCGAGCATTCACCATTGTCAAACTTAAGCTTCATGTTTTTAGCTGGTTTTATCTGGGACCCGTTTTTCAAGATTCGCACATCAGATTTGGTTGCTCCTAAAAATCATGAATTGTTAATTGACTTATGATGATATAGATATCTAAAAAAAAAAACATTTAACACTTTCCAAAAGCAGAATACTGTTAAACAATTGTGGCAAAAGGAGATATGGCTCCTTATGAGCTATTTCTCCTTTTGCAACAATGTCTTCAGCATAATTCAATAAGAAATAATTTTATTTATAGTGATTTTTCATATTTTTGAGCAGATGTTCTCAAGTTCATCTGCTGTTAATGTGTTGTATGAGGTAAAAGGTTAATAATGTTAATAGATAAAATTTCTATAAACAGTCACTGTTATTATATGAATATGAATTATTATTTTTCGTGGTGTAATTTGATAACTGTGGCAAAATGAAAATGGTCTCATACTGAGAACTTCTTTTCCTTTAGACACATTGTTTTAATGTAAGAGACGTAAATCAACCTTAAGGTTATTGAGACCAGTGATTATCCTGAACTTCTGCTTAGTCCAATCTCTCTCTACATTTTTCTCTGATAAGTCAAAGAATGTTTCAAGAAACTACCATAAAGCAGTATCAATTTGGATCCTTAGCACGGTTGCGCTGGTAGGTAAATTTTCCACATGTGTAAATAATAATGCTAAGGTTGGTTTTCACAGGACACCTTTCTTATGATGAAGGTAAAAATTATAAATCATGTGGGTAGGAAATCCACTCCAAAAAGATAAAATGAAAATATTTGAAATGACAACCTGAACTAAAGTTTATTGAGCATAAATTATTTTCATGCAGTATCATAGGTATTAAGATTCTAGTATATTATGAATTCCTTCCTCTAAATTGATAGATCTTACACCATTCAAAAAATAAATGTAAACAAACTAAGTCAAAATCAAGACACTGTAAAAAACCAGCAAATCCTAAATAGAAACACAAGCTGGTGTAATATATATGGTAACTGAAATTCAATCCATTGGCTTCATTCAAAAAATAGAAAACATTAATCTTGAAATTTAAAGAAAGCAGCATCTTAGCGAAAATCATTTGGCATTCATGATGCGGTTCACATAACAAAATTTTCCTTTCAACGCAGTTTATGCATATACAATGTAACAAAAAAGACATTTCTGTAACAGATCAACATAGTTACTTAAACAATTGGTCCAGCCAAAAGTAATATATGCATCTAGAATCTCATTCATGAATAGTTTGATGGGGAAAAACATTCCTCAATACACACCAATAGTATGAAATAATTTAATGAACAATATGAAAGAATGTGTATTTAATGACTCAACATTCCTTTGAACAGTAAAATCAACTCAAAGAATTTCCAAAACCTAGATCAAAAGTTAACAAGATTCTGGCAAGCAAAATGATAATGATAAAATGATACAAATAATAAAATAATGAAATAATAAACCACATTCTTCTGTATGTATGATTAATACATTTTGTTTGTGAAATAATTCAAAGATGTATGGTAAATCACTGTGCAAAGTCAGCAATCATTTCTTCAAGCTATGTATTTATCATTCAAAGAATTGCCTAACAAAAAGCATTCTGTGACCATAGTGATTTCTGATTGATTGATTAGGGATTAACGCCGTTTTCAACAATTTTTCAGTCATATCACGGCTACTTATGTTTTTCCTAGCTTTCTCATACCAGTATTCCACACAACAGGCTCCTTTTCCACATAGAATGTTAGCCCATTGGTGAAAGATGAATGAAGCTTGTCACAGCGACATTTGTCACTTGTCGGAAAGAATGTTGGCCGAGCTAGGATTCGAACTCAAAACCCATGGATTGACAGTCCATGTTGCTACCGACTGAGCTACCGGGACTTGGCTTCAAATGTGATGACAGTGATCTGCCTTGCAGCATTCAAAGACAATTCTACTTGACATATTTCTATACATTATCACCCTAATCTTGAAATATAATTATTGCATAATACAATGATTCATTGATTGGAATTAATGCTTTTATTCAACACATTTTTAATTGTATCTTGATGGATATATTCGCAAACTCATGTGTTTCCCTGTGTCCTAGCACCAGTGCTCCAAACAAAATTCTTCCAAGGCAACTAACTACAATAAAAAAAAAAGTGTGCCTACATCTTTTCAGAGTCATCTGCTGCAAATAAGATGTATAATGTGAAAGTGAAAAAGGGTAAAACAATCATATAATCCTGTCTGCGAAAAGGTACAAGTTGGCCATGGTGAATGGTTTGATCAAGATCTATGCTTTTCATATGTTACTTACCGGTACATAAGCTTGTTTGAAGCTTCTGTCAACTTGTGTAGATTCTGTGTACAGGCTGATCTGATCCAACACTGTTCAGAAATGCCAAATTGTACCTCTTTTCAATGAGCAGGCTTATATAAAACAGAAAGGGTGAAACAAACATACAACCTACCTGCAATGTTCCATGTCATGGTTAAAGAGTCTCCTTCAGATACATTCTTCTCATTGTCCTTTGTAGACACCTCAATTTTCGGTTCAGTTGGAGCCACTTTCTTAGACTCATCAACTTGAGGGGCAGTTTCTTTGGGTTCTTCAACTTTAGGAGCCACTACCTTAGGTTCTTCAACTTTAGGGGTTACTTCTTTTGATTCTTCAATTTTAGGGGCTGCTTCTTTGGGTACTTCATCTTTAGGGGCCACTGCCTTTGGTTCTCCTTCATTTGCGGCAGCTTCTTTGGGTTCTTCAACTTTAGGGGTTGCTTCTTTGGGTTCTTCAACTTTAGGGGCTGCTTCTTTAGGTTCTTCAACTTTAGGGGCAGCATCTTTGGGTTCCTTTACTTCAGGGGCAGCTTCTTTAGGTTCTTCAACTTTAGGGGCTGCTTCCTTTGGTTCTTCAACTTTAGTGGCAGCTTCCTTAGTTTCTTCTACTTCAGAGGCAGCTTCTTTTGGTTCAACTTTAGGGGCTGCTTCTTTTGGTTCTTCAACTTTAGGGGCTGCTTCTTTGGATTCTTCAACTTTAGGGGCTGCTTCTTTTGGTTCTTCAACTTTAGGGGCAGCTTCATCAGTTTCTTCAACCTTGGGAGCTGCTTCTGTAGTTTTTTCAACTTTAGACATTTCCTCATTGACCTCTGTCATGACTTTCACCTTGATTTGGCCTTGTTCTTCGTCAGACCCTTTTACCTTAACAGCATATGTGGCCTCGTCGGAGGTGGATACAGGGTTAAATGTTAGAGCACAGTCCCCATTGTCGAACTTAACCTTCAAGTTTTTGGCTGGTTTGATCATGGCACTGTCCTTCAATATTCTCACATCTTTTTTGTCCACTCCTAAAGTTAAAACAAAACATTTTGTTTGCATAAGTAACGTTTCAACCCTCTCCCACTTGCAGAAACATTTTGTTTGCACAAGTAACGTTTCAACCCTCTCCCACGTGCAGAAACATTTTGACACACCTGCAGCAGACCACTTTTGAAAAGTTTATTTCGCAAATGGAGAAATTGTGTCATTTAAAGAGCAATTTCTCTTCTTGCCATTTTAATTTTTAAATCCATTCAATAACTATACTTAAATTTAAAGAGATTTTCCACTTTTTGCCTAAATGTTTGCAAAGCACTCTGTTGCAGATATGTATTATGTCGGAAAGGGTTAAACACCAAGGAATGAAAGGACAGATAGTTAGAAGGATAGAAGAAAGGAATACAATGTGAAAAGTAAAGAAACATTTAAAATTAATTTACAAAAAATGTCAACAGTGATTGGTTATCTTCAAGTCAGTGCATATAGGGAAACTTGATATAGTGAATAAATTAGATTAACCACATAGACAGACTACATTGTGCAATATCATTTGTGAGGTGTATTTCAGACCAAATTGCAATGTCACTTGCTTGAATCATGCAAGGTTTAGATTTTTTTTATTGGGAAGACTTTTGAAGATAACATGCTTTCATCTTACTAAATGGATACATCAAAACTAAGGTATTGTTTGAAATATTAAAATATTTTTTTAATATAAAAGAGGAAAGTAAGATCGTACTTAACCCTTTACCACATGAAGTAAATCTTAAATCATCTGCAGTAGACGCTATCTCTAAAACAGTATGACAAACGGAAAAATGTTTCCTTTTGCCACAATGTTTTCAACTCTATTCCATTGTTATACTCGAATTTAAATACATGTATGTTTTTTTTTTTATACTTCTGCCTCATTGTTTTCAAAATTGTCTGCTACTGATTTGCTGTATGTGGGAAAAGGAACTATAGGTTGCATGCTAAATATTACCTGCAAATTAAAAAAGAAAAAAAGAATTTGAAGAAAGGATTTGATTTCTTATTTATAATAGTAGAAGCAGTTTTAATTTATACAACTTCATGAAACCTATCGATACAGTTAAGACTTTCCCACATACAATAAATCTACATCAGACGACTTTGAAATTATCAAGTACAAAATACATAAAATCTCTCTAAATGATAGTATGATTTTGAATAGAGTTGAAATCTTTGTGGCAAATAGAGAAATTGCTCATTATGAGCAATTTCTCCTTTTGCAACAATTATTTCAAAAGTCGTCTGCTGCAGTGGCGTCAGAAAGCTTCTGTATGTGGGAAAAGATTAATAAAAAAGAAAACCTCTACCTTCAAATGCCCATTTCATACTTAACGATTCCCCTTCATTTACTACTTTATCAGTATCATCAGTGCTTATCTTTGCAGCAGCTGTTTCAAAAGTTTCTGCTATGTCTGATTTAATAGTTTCTGCTATGTCTGATTCAATAGTTTCTGCTACGTCTGATTCAATATCTGTAGTTATTACTTCAACAGATGGTTTGTCAGTGATACTAAAATCTTCACTTGACTCTGTGGTTGTTTTACTCTCTAAAGGTTCTGTAGAAATAGTATCTTCAACTTTAGAAACAACTGATTCTGTTTCAACTTCTGTTACAATTCCAGCATCCATTGATTCGTCTGGAGTTTCTGAAGAAACGATGTTCGTTTTTTCTTCAACTTCAGAACAAATGCTTTTGGCTTCTTCCTCTATTAGAATTTCAGCCTTTACAGATTTTTTATTTTCTTCATCTTGGGCAAGCAAGACCTCAGTTGATATATCGGCATTCCCATCAACTGATGCAACTCTAGAATCTTGAGTAGTAACTGCTGTTGATGCATCAGTATCAACATCCGCAGAAACCAGTTTTGCTGTTTTAGATTCAACTTCAGATACCCCAGTTACTTGAATTTCGCTTTCTTCCATAACAACAGTCTCTGTCTCTGATTCAACAATAGAAATTTCAGTTTTGGACTGAACATCAATGACTTCAGATTTTGGAGAATTTTCAGCAGTTTTAGATTCAACTTCCGATACCTCTGTAATCTGTATTTCTGTTTCTTCTATTACAACAGTCTCCATCTCTGATTCAACAACAGAAACTTCTGTGTTGGACTGCACATCAATGACCTTAGATGTTGAAGAACTTTCTACAATATCAGTTTCAAGAGACAGTTCAAGTTTCATTGATTCAACTTCACTTGAATCTGTGGACACCTCTGTTTGAGCCTCAAGAACTGATGTTTCAGACTTCATTGATGACACCTCAGCTTCTATTGTAGACTCAGAAATTAGTTCATCAGACTTCGACAATTCTTGGACATCTTCTATTATCTTCGCTTCATCTGTTGGAAGCTCTTCATCCTTTAATGTGCTGACTTTGACATTGACTTCACCTTGTTCTACATTCTCAACCTGTATCGCGTAAACGGCTTCATCATCAGCCGCCACAGGGTTAATGATCAGTGTACAATCTCCATTGTCAAAGCATAGTTCCATGTTATCAGCAGGTGTTATAACTGACCCATCTTTACATAGGCTGATGTCAGATTCGGAGGCACCTAAAAGCCCAGGGATAACAACTAATAATTAAACACGAGGGAAGAGGTGGGAAAGATCAACCTTTGGTTCTCTTTAATATTATCCATCAATATTGACCAGGTTCCAATTACACCAACCCTACTTTAAGTGCCAAGTAATACTCGAATACTTAAAAGCATATTTCATAATTTTTGTTTCACTTATAAAAATTCCTAAACATTTCATTTCTTAACAAGTATTGTTAATCAGCAAGGTAATTATTTATGTCAACTTAGTTGTTTACTTAAATATTTTGTAATACTTAAAACTGTGGAATGTGATCCAACCTTATTTAAGATTTTAAGTATTACTAAGCACTAAGTAGGGTTGGTGGAATTCGGGAGACTGATCCTGATCTTTGTACAAAGATATATTATTACTGTGACATTGATGTATTTTCAGCTACTTTAAATTGTCCTCTAGTAAATAACAGAATGATTAACCCTTTCCCAAATGCAGGCACTTTCTGACACCTCTGTAAAAGACGTTTGCTAAAAATGGTCAATTTCTTCTTTTGCCACAATGTTTTCAACTCAAACCAATTATTAAACTATTATTTACAAAGATGTTTTCATATTTTGCCGAGCTGTTTTCAAAGTTGTCTGTGGGAAAGGGTTAAGGGTTAACAGAAGTGATCTCTATGTGTCTCTCCTGTCAATCGACACAAAAAACAAATCACAAAATTTATCATGAAAATATGTAAACGCCATGGTAACATATATCTTTACATCAAGGTCAGGGATGGCTAGGTCAATAAGGTAGAGTAATACATTTGTCAGATTTACGAGATCTACTTTTGAAAGTAGGAGCATATTATGGTCAAGCTACAGGTGGGCGTGTACAGAGAACAGACATATAGAGGTATGCATTTCAAATTTTCATTGGGTAGGCTTTTTGTATGTAAGCAAGCTAATTGGTAGAATTCAAGGTTGCTCTATGGGACAGTGTTTACACATATCGGGTAATTTATTTGAACATTGACTTGAAATACATCATTCAGTTCACTGCACTAAAAAGTAGGTCAACATGAAACTTTTGTGAATGTTTGTGGGTTGGTTTACCTTGCTTGACCAAATAATACAAACTACTATAACTACTTATTTTTAGTGCAGTGGACCGAATGATAATTATGGTTATTTTCACAATTACACAGAAAAAAATTGACACGTTAAACGATCATAATGTGTCAATTTAAAAGCTTGTTTCAGTTTAATGCACCATGTAGATGCTTTGGGTGGCCATTTATGTATAGAAAATTTACCTGTACAAGCAATCATAATAAATACATTGTTTTCAGCTCATTCACTTTCAGGGTTCAAGAAGCTAAGCTGCCACATTTACCAGCTTTTGGTCAGACCATTTTGATCATGTTATGATGCATTTTATGCTCAAATTAGCAATTTTTGCTTGCTTGACAGCTACTTGGAAGTTCTTGCACATTCATGTCATGAATTTCCTTCAGATTTAAAACCACACACTTTCTTCAGATAAGCTGATAAATGGGGTAACAAGCTGTAAAGCCTGTATATATTCTTATGCAGATACTGCATTGTAAACTCTTGCATTGAAGTCAGCATTCTCCATGAAAATTGAACTGATGAAGTCGCATGGATTTATCATGCTAGATCATTGAACATTTCATCCTATTGAAAGTGACCTTGCCGCTATGTACTCATAATGTGACAGTTCAATTTACAGAGACCATAAATGTGACAGTTCAATTTACAGAGACCATACATGTGACAGTTCAATTTACAGAGACCATACAGAAATATAAAGGTTACATTGGAAGAATGGAATAGATAGGAAATATTAGATAGAATTCTGAAATGAATGTTAAGTAGTCAAAGAGAGGTATGGTAAGTGTTTGTACTGGTAGATAACTGAAATATTGAGATTACTACTACCACTGAGAAAAAAGAGAATTGAATTCATTATAAATATTGAGTTGTAGAAATTTGTGAACCCTTTCCAATATCTATAGAAAGATCTGCAATAGACGTATTTGAAAACATCTAGGCAAAAATATTAAAGCAAACCTATAAATGAAAGTATAATTATTAAATTGACCTGAAAACATAATGGCAAAAAGGGAAGAGTTGCTCATTATCAACAATTTCTCCCTTTTGTCACAAGTTTCAAAAGTTGTCTGCTACAAATGAGTCAAAATACGTCTGTATGTGGGAAAGGGTTAACAAATTATATTAGCCTTCAAAAATAACTTGTGGAAGTCACTGATGTAAACATTCAGATTGATAAGGATCTGTATACAAACATATGCAAAACTCGATTAAATGAGAGAAGTTTCAACTTAGTCAATAAAAGCATTCATTTATCATAGACCATAGGACTTCTGTTAAATTTGAAGGCTGTTTTGCAGGACAAATCATGCATGTTTAAATAAATGTTGGGATGGTATGGTATGAATAGCTTTTGGATTTGGATGAGGTTGAATGTCATGCAAAATCTGCTCCATCTCCGTCTTGTTCTTTCATAAAATGTAAGTCGTGCCTGTCCAAGATGTATTTTTTATCATCTTTATTTGAGCCTCAATTACATGAATGATCCTCCGTTGCATGTATGTTGAACCTAGATGAACACAAGCTGATGAAAATCAAGAGAACAAACAAGAAAGAATATGTCCATATCTACCTGAAATTTTCCAATTCATGGACAGTTTATCTCCTTCCCTTACATTTTTCGCACTTTCATCAGTCGATATAACAACCTCTGGTTTTGTATCTGCAGTCTCTTCCTTTGGTTTGTCAGTGACTTCACTCTCAGCAGCATAACTAGGTTTTTCTTCAACCTTTTCAGCAGTTGGTTTTGTGTCTGCAATCTGGTCTTTTGGCTTTTCAGTAACATCACTTTCGGCAGCAACACCAGAGGTTTTATCAGTAACATCACTTTCAGCAGCAACACCAGAGGTTTTATCAGTAACAACACTTTCAGCAGCAACACCAGATGTTTTATCAGTAACACCAGAAGTTTTATCAGTAACAACACTTTCACCAGCCATACGTTCATCAATATTCTCAGAAGTTGGCTTTGTATCAGTGGTTTGTTCATTTGGTTTGTCAGTTATTTTACTTTCACCAGTAACACCAGAAGTGTTATCACTAACAACACTTTCAGCAGCAATACCTTCATCAGCTGTCTCTTCTTTTGGTTTGTCAGTTAATTCACTTTTAGCAGTAACACTAGATGTTTTATCAGTTAATTCACTTTCAGCAGTTACAATAGATGTGTTGCCAGTAACTTCGCTTTGAGCAGCAACACTAGATGTTATTTCTGTTACTTCGCTTTCAGAAGTAACACTGGATGTTATTTCTGTTACTTCGCTTTCAGAAGTAACACTGGATGTTATTTCTGTTACTTCGCTTTCAGCAGTAACACTGGATGTTATTTCTGTTACTTCGCTTTCAGCAGCAACACTTGACGTTTTGTAAGTAACTTCGCTTTCAGCAATAACACTGGATGTTTTGCTAGTAACTTCGCTTTCAGCAGCAACGCTGGCTGTTTTTTCAGTAACTTCGCTTTCAGCAGTAACAACAGATATTTTTTCAGTAACTTCGCTTTCAGCAACAAAACCGGATGTTTTGTCCGTAACTTCGCTTTCAGCAGTAACAATAGATGTGTCAGTAAATTCACTTTCAACAGCAACACTAGACATTTTTTCAGTAACTTCACTATCAGAAGCAACACTTGATTTTTCTTCAATCTTCTCAACAGCCTGTTCTTTCGGTTTGTTACTAACTTCATTCTCAGCAGCAGCTGTAGGTTTTTCTTCAACCTTATCAGCAGCTGGTTTTGTATCAATAGATTGCTTTTTGGGCTTATCAGCAACCTCACTTTCACCTGAAACAGCGACTTCAACAGCGGAATCTGTTTCCTTTTTGGTTACTGTAGTGTCAATAACTGCTTCCAATTTGGGCTTATCATCAAGCTCACTTTCTGCTGAAACAGCGACTTCAACAGCGGAATCTGTTTCCTTTTTGGCTACTGAAGTGTCAATTACTGCTTCAAATTTGGGCTTATCATCAAGCTCACTTTCTGCTGAAACAGCGACTTCAACAGCGGAATCCGTTTCCTTTTTGGCCACTGTAGTGTCAATTACTGCTTCCAATTTGGGCTTGTCATCAAGCTCACTTTCTGCTGAAACGGCAACTTCAACACTGGAATCTGTTTCTATTTTGTCTACAGCTATGTCACTAATTGCTTCAACTTTTTTAACAGACTCCTCTTCTTTTTCCAGTGTGACCATGACCTTTATATGACCTAATTCATCTTCCACCCCTTTGATCTTTATTGCATAAGTCGCTTCATCAGACATGGCGACTGGTTCCAGTGTTAGAATACAATCTCCGTTGGTAAACTTTAGCTTCATGTTTTTGGCAGGCTTGATCGGGGAACCCTCTTTATGAATTCGAACATCGGACTTGGCGGCCCCTACAAATTTTGTATTATATTCATACCATTCATTTCGGGGTCTCCTTACTTTGACCCTTGACCTTTTTCCTCATAGTCTGGACTGTGATCTTAATTATTGTAACTTTACACAGATATTCTTTTGCAATCAGAGGGAGATTAAGAAAAAGATTTTCACTCAACCCTTTCCCACATACAGCAAATCAAATTGTGACAAACAGAGAATTTGCTCATATTAAGCAATTTCTCCTTTTGTCACACTGTCTTTAGCTCTATACAATAATTGCTCTGTCATTTAGGAAGATTTTCCATATCTATGTATAGATGTTTTCAAATGCCGATTTGATGTATGTGTGATCGGGGGTAAAGGAAGGAGGATTTTTTTTTTCAAAGTTATTTCTGCAAGTTATGGTGTGCACAGAATATATTTTGTGAGAATATGAGGGAACAGGTTGTATACAAGTGCAAGATATATAATGTATTATGAGCCTGTCCATGCCAAAAGGGAACAAGTTTGCATTTATGACTAGTGTAGGATCAGTGAACGATCAGTATGTTTATCTGTTCAGTTTTATCAAAACCATCACAATTCACAAAAAGTTTCAAACAAGAACGATGCGTAGCAAATGCCAATGCTCGTCTGCTTTTTTCTTAGTCAAATAAGGTTTTTTTCTGAATAATGAGGTCAGGTTAAAGTCACAATAGCCCAACTTTTTTTCTGCCCAAAACAAAACTTTGTGAAAAGTGATAAAGATCAGACTGGGTGGTCGCACAGGGTGGTGGTCTGGATTGTAAACTGTTGTATATTTAACATGGTCACGCTCATATATAATTGAAAGTGTTTTAACATGGTTATTGTGAATAAATAGCAATAGATCTATATAGAAATTTAACTCATTTTTTTTATATCTCGGATTCTACATAATTATATGTACACAAAGCTCTGAATATATTGTAAAAACACTTCTTTCATAAAATTGAGGATATAATTAAAATGAATAAAATTAATATTCTCATAGAATGGCTACTAGCCAAAATCTGCTGTAATGGAGTGAAAAATGGTGAAATATTAATGGTCAACTTTTCCCACAATAATTTCAAAAGTTGTTTGCAGTAGAAGCAGATGTCTATCATATCATGACAACAGGTGAATGTTAATGAGTCCAAGAAATTTATTTAAGAATCTAGATTAGAAATATTTAAATAATACCCTGAAAGAAAATAAACCAAGGTTAGATATGCCACAATA
This sequence comes from Clinocardium nuttallii, assembly GCA_031471495.1. NCBI lineage: Eukaryota > Metazoa > Mollusca > Bivalvia > Cardiida > Cardiidae > Clinocardium > Clinocardium nuttallii. The sequence goes on along the minus strand of JAUELF010073612.1, from coordinate 3,665 downwards.
TACTTGTACATGAGATGCATCTGACGATTTGGGATCTTATTGATTCGTCGGTTCGGAACCACGTACAGTGGTATTAAAAAGAGAGAAAAGGAGCTACACTTCTAATATTTTGTCAAAAGATGCAACTAGGACTATTTTACAAATAGACAGACAATGAATTCTCTGGTGTCAGAGACTGTGCAAAGGCACAGGCTAACCTGAGTCTTTACTGTATGTTGAACGTAGATGCAATAAGATCCCATGTGACAAGACAATGTTCATATATATATATATATACATGTATGTGTAAGTGAAGGTGATAAGGAGTAGTGAGATATGAACATGAACATGTTATAAAGAAGAAACAATGCACTGCAATCAAGTTCTAGACTATGTGTGTAAAACACAAGTTGCAAACAAAAGAGAGAAAGATTGAACATTTCTAAACATAGAAATCTAAGTCTATCAGGATGTTCTATACGTGAAAGTATCATTTTCACATTATTCTTTAACCCTTTCCCTCATATAGACGCTTTCTGATGCCTCTGCAGCAGATGGCTTTTTGAAAACATAGTGACAAAGAAGAAATTGCACAAACGTGCAATTTCTCGTTTTCCCAAAATGTTTTCCACTTTTAGTAATGGGTTATCCATTCACTTAAGGATATTTTCTATTTCTTGACAAAATATGTTCAAAGCTGCTGCTGCAGAATTGTCGTATGAGGGAAAGGGTTAATGACATGATTCAATGATTAGATTTTTGTTAAGATAAACAGGGATGTATCATGATCATGGAGCTAGACACACATTAAACATCCCAAATGTAGACATGTGTAGAGCCATCTGTAATAGAAAACTTTTAAAAACATTGTGACAAAAGAAGAACATGCTTATTATGAGCAATGTAAACTTTTGTCACAATATATTGAACTTGTTTATTAGCTTGTCTGATTTTTTGCGGAAAAAAAGACGAGCTATTGTCGGCGGCGGCGTCCGCGTTGGTTAAGTTTTGCGTTTAGGTCACTTACATGGAAACTATCAAACCTAAAACTTTGAAACTTGGAAAAGATGCTAAAGATGCTAATTGTGATCTGTTTATTACTTACTTTGTTGTCACAATTAGCTAATTTATATTACAGTTACCTTTGGAATGACGAGTACAACCATGTATTACTATACGAAGGTGATGAGTGACCTGTTTCTGGATACAACCTGGAGCGGCGGTGGTTCTTTTCGTTCCATTACCAGTGTAGAGGACTTCTGGAAAGTTAGTTTATTCTCCAGCATTTATTATATGACGTTTTCATATTTCTATGGCTCCACGTATAACGTTTCTGCATTTACATCTTGTCTCTAGATTTGATTACATCCATTTTGCATATATATCATCAACAAAAGTTTCAATTTGTACTTTCAGGAGTGCAAGGAAAGTTTGTGGAATGTTACTGTTTTTAGTGACAATAAAACTCGAAATCTCACTGAAACAGAGCATCGATACTCTTCATTTGATGCCAAATTGAAATGTTATCTTTAAAAATGACACTTTGATGTGATTTGTGCCCTCAAATTAATATGGTTTATCATCAAAAATGTCATAATTATAATAGTGATGTCATAGAGCTGAATTCAAAATACAAAGTTTCATCTCAGTGATTTACCAATGTATTTCACCACTGAGCATTAACCCTTTTCCAACATACATATGCTTTCTGATGCCTCTGCAGCAGAAGACTTCTGAAAACATTGTGTTATAAGGGAATATTTTCTCCTTTCACCACACTGTTTTCAACTTGATTCAAAAATTATACTTTCAGTTATAGATCTGTTTCGTAATTGTGTCTTTATGTTTTCAAAGTTGATACTTCATTTTTTTCTGCTGTGACAGAGGGTATAAATACTTAAACCAGCTGTTACCTAGGTACCTGAAAGGTACCTGAATTTAATGATGCTAATCTTGAACTCAGTTTTTAGCTCGACTATTTTGAGAATATGAGAGCTATTCTGCTCACTCTGGTGTCGGCATCGTCAACAGCTTCGGCTTCACTCCTTGATAAAGGTTTTGCATGCAAGTACATATATTACACCAGAGGTCATTTACTACTTGATGATTTGTATTGAAACTTTCTATAAGGCTTCCAGACTATAACAGCTATGTAACATAGCTTTAATGCAAATAATAGCCCTTTTTGGACTTAGAAATTCTGGTTAAAGTTTTGCATGCAACTACATTAATTTTTGTATTATAGTTTTACCTGTGGCGTACGGGCGGGCAGTGTCCAGTGGGTTGTCATCTAAATAACTTTAAAAGCCTTTTGTCCAATCATTCACCAAATTTAGTCAGAATGTGTATTGGCATAATATTTTGGACAAGTTCGATAACTAGTCATATCACTTTAGTCAATCAAGAGTTTTAGCCCTTTAATAATAGAAATTACCTAATATTGGTCTTGTCAGCCCAATAACTTTGTCCAATCATAACAAAATTCAGTAAAAATGTGTATTGGCATAATATCTCTGACAATTTCGATAACTAGCCATATCGCTATAGTCACTCTCGAGTTATCGGCCGTTAATTATAGAAATTACCTAAAATTGGTTTTGAAGCCTTTATTCAATCAATCCCAAATTTAGTCAGAATGTGTATGGGCATAGCATCTCCGACAAGTTTTATAACCAGCCATACTGCTCTAGTCACTCGAGTTATTGCCCTTTAATGACAGAAACATCCTTAAATCGGTCTTGTTCACTCAATAACTTTAGAAGCCTATGTCCAGTCACCACCAAATTTGGTCAGAATGTTTATTGGCAAAATATCTCGGACAAGTCTGATTACCAGCCATATCGCTGTATTCACTGTTGAGTTATTGCCCTTTAACTTTAGAAATTACCGCAAATCTGTCTTGTCCTATTAATAACTTGTGAAACCTTTATCCGATCATCACCAAATTTAGACAATATGTTGATAGGCAGAATATCTTGGTCAGGTTCGATAACTTACCTAGTTATCTTAGTCACTATACACTTATGTCCCTTGAAATGGCCAAAACTGCATTTACAGTGTCTGCTCTCTAAATTTGCCTGACGTACAACACATTATCACTTTACTTGGTCTCAAAAAAACAGGACGGGCGTATTTTGTGACATTTGGCGCTCTTGTTTTTTTTAGAAATTCTGGTATTCAATCGTGCATACACTGCAAATTATGACACTTTATTATTTGACTTAGAAAATCTTGTTAAAGTTTTGAATGCATCTACATTAGAGCGCTTATCTCAATAACTGATAAGCGATGTCTTACTGATAGCTCTTGTTATTTCAATCCATGAGACTCTTTTAAAAATGTCATTATTGAGTCTGTGCCGTTGTGAACAATATAGATCCAGTGCACAGTCTGGCCAAGATCTACACTTTTCACACATTACAAACACAAGCTTCTTAACACTTCCATGTACAGTGACATGTTTTGACACCTCGTTCCCATCTGCATAGTAACTTGTTTTGACACCTTTTACCAATCTGCATAGTGACATGTTTTGACACCTTGTTCCCATCTGCATAGTGACATCTTTTGACACCTTGTTCCCACCTGCAGTGACATGTTTTGACACCTTGTTCCCATTTGCATGGTGACGTGTTTTGACACCTTGTTCCCATCTGCATAGTGACATCTTTTGACACCTTGTTCCC
>JAUELF010073502.1:0-16275 GCA_031471495.1 Clinocardium nuttallii | reverse complement strand
TCTGAATGGGGATCGATTTCGATGCAAGTTGTCTTAGTTGTTGTCGCTTTGGACGTATCTTACTCTTCTGAGCTTGGATCACATGAACATTGCCTTTTAAAACGTTGTGACAGCATTCCGAAACACAATCAATGACATGACGATTAGCTGCGTTAACTAGCTTTTTCCTCAAGTTGTGTGGTGACTGTATCATAGCCACCATCACCATTGAACCGTGTTTTCTAACGAGCGGTGATTACTGTTTTCCCATGTTGGCACTATCTCTGTCTCAAGTGAGATGATCTAATTATTTTCATTGCAATACCTTTTATGCAAATTGTGAATACAAAGAACCTAAAACTGTTCTTGCTGCTGATGAAAGTGATACAGTTGTTAATTGTGAAAATGGTGCGATATCGTACAAATCTGTAGCACGAGTTGCTGAGGTGAACACTTTTTCTGGTACAATGTTAAACAGATCATTTCTATACTCAATCAGTTTATGGACAAATTCTGTTTTTCCACAACCACTAGGTCCTGTGATATACATATTACATGGATGTTGAAATAATATGGACTGAATATCTGCATCCATGTTTACTCGTTCAGGGTCCGAGAAGAAATAACAACACAATAATAAAGTTATCTTTTTTATTCTATACATTTCATGTTATTTATACCCATATGGAACAGTATCTGTATCATTGACAATGACTCTTTTTGTATACACTGATCTATACGTTTTTGTTTGAGCTTCATTTGTTACAGATCTGTCACTATGTCTTTTAATTCTACACCCATAAGTCACTTTTATTTCTGTGTTACGATCTTCAGCACATTTTGTAAATGTTTCAAAGTTAATCAATTGACATGTATTGTAATCCAATGTGATTCCTTTCACTTTACATTTAGTTTTCCTTTTTCCTTCTTTTGTTTTCATTTCATAAGCATAATTTTTAGGGCCAAGTCCTCTAAATTTAACAATTGTACACTCTGGCTCTTCATCTGTCCATTTTCCTAACCTGCTATTGATGATTGGGGGATTCCATAAGCATGGGTCATGAATGTACATACAACTGTCTGTGTCAAAGTACAATACTCTTGATTTCAATTTGTCTAAGATACTGTACAATTCCATTCTTGCATACGCCGTTACATAGGAACCCACTACAACATTGGCTGTAGCATGAGCTTCAATGTGATCTAACTTGGTCTCATAATTCACCAATATGAATTCACACTCATTATCAAAGAGTTCAACATGTTTCACAAGAACATTGGAGTTATTCATCAATTCAAAGTATTTTGTTGCATCCTTGATGTACTCAGTTTGACTCATGATTTCTCGCTGAGCCAATTTTCCCCAAAGACAATTCAACATAATCTTGGCAAAAGCTCGAAGCCCAGGATTTTTCTGAATAACAACTGAGTCAAGTTTGACACCTTCTGCTTTTTCATAATCGTGAATGAACTTCTGCTTATCTGAATCAGACTTGCACCAATCGGGGTAACCACTAGCTTCTTGTTTAATTTTCAAAAAGTTATCGACATAACCTTGAAAGAATTGATTCGAGATCGAAGCAAAATGCCAAATTTCATACACATGAACCAATTGATATCCCATGTCCAAAGCTTTGAACAATTCAAATGTGATCCATGTTCCAACCAACGCCCTTTCATCCTGATTATGCTGACAAGTATTGGAACTTTCTTTTGCACATGTCATGCAGAGAGGGAACATCAATTTATTATTACAATGAATAGGTAGAACGGGGTGTAACAAATCATCTGGTGGTGAAACTTTGCATTTAATCAATCCTTCATACTGACGAATATTTTCCATATCAATACTCTCTGTGGTTATAACGTGCGGGTGTCCGACCGGATAAGATTTGTGTTTACAAACAAAGGGGTACAAAGAACAAATATCAATGTATTTGATTTCTTTGTCCTTATTTTCATTAATGCCATGAGACATTTTCACTGAATTACATCGACCACCATACAAAGCCTCTCTTGCATCAATAGGGTCACAATAGGGAAACAACTTGTCATTTTTTTATTTAAAGACTTTGTCATTTTTTACCTTGGCATCGAATTCATGTTCCCACATAATTTCAAAATTAAAACCTTTTTCTTTAATTTCTTCAAGACGTTTCAAAGTAGCATTATACACATGCTGCATAGTCTCACCAGTGATAGGACTTAACTGATTTTGATTTGGGTAACACACTGGACAACCGTGATACAAGTCCCCAAGAAATTCATAGACTGTGCATGACTCCTCATGATAACCATCTACACGTTATCGACCAATTTTGAATTCTCCATCATTTCTAGCATGTTGAATGTAAATGCCATTTTCATTAGTTACACTTTGTATCCACCATATTGCTTTCATAGAAAAGCGACGTTGGGATGAATCTTTACTTGAAATTATAGCAATTTGACCTTTAGGCAAATAATTATGTCTACATACCTTATTGCAAGCATCTGCAATAGTAATTCACTCTAAAAGCGGGTCGATACCCCCATGTTTAATGAACATTTTTCTGAAATGACCACATCCTCGTCTAAGGATATCATCACCTGATCTACAATAAGACTCTATCTCTTTCTGAAAATCGAAAATGACCCCCTGATCTACTTTTTTATTATAACAGACCATAAACTTTCTCTTCCTTCTTTAGACATCGAGTCAGGCTTGTAATATTTGATATCAAGGTATGGACGTACATAACTCCAGAACTGATCTGTATTTGCCAAGTGGGGGAAGTAACCTTTTTTCATTTCATAAAGACCAAATGTTTCTGGGAACTTAACCAAGGCACAACCCATGGAATTATATAACTTTCATCATGAGGGATAAAATTTTGAACAACAATGTAAAGGGTTATCCTTGGACGCTCTAGAGGTAAGACGTTTTATTGCTTTGTCATACATGTTTGACTGTGTGCTTTGGCTTGACATACTAAAGGGATATATCGTGTCGTATGGATGTCTCGTGTCAGGTTTTCCGAAACAATGTAGCAAAGGTTAGATAGAATTTCCCTACCATTATTTTCGAGGGTTCCATCAACATACCCCCTAGAATCTATTGGTTGGTCTCGCCCTAGGGGTGCTGCTAAAACACTTGCTCCATCGTTAAAGTTTTCTAAATATAGACCTATGATGTCATTCATAAGATGGCCGCCGCGCATGCGCAGTCGTGATGCCAAAGAACCATACATACTACTAATGGCGATAGTTAAAAGCATTATATATATTTTGTTTTTATTTAATCCTTTCCCTCATATAGACTATTTATGACGCATCTGCAGCAGATGGCTTTTGAAAGCATGTCAAAAAAAGAAGAAATTATTCAAAACGAGCAATTTCTCCTTTTCTCACCATGTTTTTAACTCAATGCAAGTATTGTACTCATTTTTAAAGGCGTTTCAAATACAAATATTTGGGCATGTATTTAAAGTCATCTGATACAGATGTGTTGTAAGCGGGAATGGGTTAATCGATCATCAATATAGGATAGAGGTTTAGAGACTAATTGATTCCGAATGAATAAACGTTAATAACACTTGAAGAGGCTGTGGAAATCGTATTGTAGTGTTTTAACGGAGATGTAGAGAACCTTAAATCATTATTTATTTTTATTTTATAAACAGACCCAACAAGGACTAAGGTAAGCGGTGTGTTGTATATGTTGACCTTTCTTTAAAGTTCATTTCATTCGTACGTAGTTTTAACCCATTCTCCCTGATAACAAATCCGAAGTAGACTATGTATCAAATATGAAAATGATCTTTAGTAAAAGCATTCACAACGTAATTTGACGTCGTCGTCTGCTGCAGTTGGACAAAATAAATATTTAAATGACAAATATGATAAATAAATGTACGACGTCTGTTTTTATACATTTTGGTAACAGGGTGGGGTTTAACGCCGTTTCGACATGTTTTCTGTCATATTACGGAGGCCAGTTCACAAACAGATGTTTGTCCTAGCTTTATCACACCAGTTCTCAACACGGCTAGTCCGTGTCACTGGGTGATTGTCCTTAAATATATACTTTTAGCCAATTTTGTGAAGACAAATGACGCTCGTCGATTTGACTGTTGTCAAACGTTTGCTTTAATTTAATTTTATTTTATTTCGGTTTTACTCCGTTTTCAAAATTATTTCATTTATAAATCAGAAAAAGTATTGGCCCAAATGGTGTTGGAACTCACAGCGTCTTTTTTATGATTGAAGATACAAGTTCATCAGGTAAATCGTATGAATCCATTTTTTGATAATCACAACGATTACTTGCCTAACCAAAGTCTTAGGTAACCTACGTGGAAAATAATTTGAGCCGAATTACTAGACTCTGCCCGCGTCAAGTATCGACCCTGATCAGCCTAGGCGTGCCGCGAAGGCTTACCCGGAGACACTTTCCGTCTGTTGTTGGTTTTATGTTCAGGAATCATTATTCTATACCTCTATCCCCCCTGACACGGATGTCGGTCCGGTTTAGCCTGCGCGGACGGCGCAGGCTGATCTGGGTCGATACATTACGCAGAGTCCATGATGTAAGTTTCCACACAGAACGGCTCAATCATAAAGGAATGTAGTCAGGTGATGTTGGAGTATTGGTGCGAAAAGGCCAGAATATACACGTGAGGTGGTGAACACAACGTCATGTTATGATTGTCTTTTTCCTTTTTTCCAACTTCAGGCATGGGGAGGTCGTGGCCATCATCTCTCATACATTACATAGACATTTTGCAAATTTATCATAAGAATATAATAATATATGAACAAAATTTTGTTTAAAAGTAGTTCTTTCACTTAAACCCTTATCATATTGAATTGTGTTTTATAGCAGTTTGTCTCTGATTTGCGGATCATATCATTTTGTATTGTTCCTTTTATTCTTTTGAGATGATTATCATCCCTTTCTGATGTACAGACAGTTATATCTTATCCTGATGCAAACTAATAAACATTTAAAAAGAATATATGTTGTAAACAGGTGATGGTCCTTGTTTAATTTCAGGAACAGCACCAATGGAGAGTCGCATAATGTACAAACAGTTATATCTTATTCTGATGCTAACACATACACATTTAAAAAGAATATATGATGTTAACACATGGTGGTTCTTGTTTTATTTCAGGAACAGCACCAATGGAGAGTCGCCTGATGTACAGACAGTTATATCTTATTCTGATGCTAACACACATTCTTAACGCAGAGTCCAGTGTGATCACGGACATGGATCGACTGTATACGGACATCTTTAAAGACTACAATCGAAAGACTCTGCCGGTGCTAAAAGTATCTGATATGGTTCACGTCAATATGACGGCATATATCGTCAATGTCAACAATTTCAACGAAATATCCGGCGAGCTGTCCGTCACTGTATCATTTGCTATCACGTGGACAGAGCCAAGGATATCGTGGAACCCTTCAGATTACGGAAATGCAACCTATGTGACGGTATGCCCCGAGGATTTATGGCGACCTCAGTTATTTTTGTTGCAATCCTCTGACAGCGTGACGGACTTCGGGAACACCTCGATTCAACCTTTCATATTCTCAAACGGTGTTATAATATGGCTTCCATCCAAAGTCATGCGCGTATCGTGCTCGGTGGACGTTGCGTATTTCCCTTTTGATACACAGATTTGCGAACTAACATTTTTAAGTTGGGGTGTATCTAGTTCGTCCATGGTTTATGTTGCTACAAGCAGATCTGTGTCTGAACAGTATTATAACCATAACAGTCAATGGGAACTGAAACCAAGTACGCTGGAAGACTGTACAAATATAGAAGGCACTCCTTGTTTAAATATGAATATAATCCTGAAACGTAGAAGTGAATTCTTTTTAATATACATCATGATCCCACTTATGTTTTTGGGTGCTATGAACAACTTGGTATTTCTGATGCCTCCGTCATCTGGGGAGAGAACATCCGTTGCTGTGACCACATTTCTCTCGTTTGTAGTCTACATGGGAATCGTAAACGGTGTTGTACCCGAAAGCTCGAGGCCGATTGCTTTGATATATTACTACATCATGTTTTTTCTCATTTATAGTACTACCATAATGTTCACATGCATCATGTCCTTACGAATTTACGATAAAAAGACCGAAGTTCCAATGCAAGTTCAAAACACAGTCTGGGTATTAGGTCTGTACTTTCTACGGTTTCGAAAACAAGATGTTGAAGACGTATCATCAAGGAATCGTCAGGTTTTACAATCAGTAGCAGATGACATCACAGGGGATGATGTCTATGAATTGACGACAACAGATTCAAAGTCAGCGAAAGGAAATAACACAAATAACTATGTGAAAAAGGTCCTGCCCTCATGCGATGACATTATTGATAAAGTGATTCAGGTTCGTGAGTGGAAATGTACCTGGGCGAGTGTCGGAAAGACATTCGATGCGGTCTGTTGTATCAGCCTGTATTTGATTTTTATAACAGCGTCCGTTGTCATGTCTATCTTTTGGACCATAGCTTAATCATTTCATTGATACAGAAGATTTTGACACGTCAGAAGCAAACCTTTTAGGAAATTCTGGGTATGAAAGATGAATTATCCCTATTTAAAAATATTTTTTAACTCGGCATAAAGATAATAGTATTTGAATTTAACAGATTCTAGTTACTTTTTTAATAGCCACAGCGTCTAATTTATTTACGTTTTTCGAAGCGTGCTCGAACAGGGATCTCAAATGTTTTTAATGCAAGGAAACATGTTTAAGCGTCTCCCGAAAATGAAAATTCTGTTTGTGAAAACTTATAAATAAAATTTGATAACCGTTGCATTATCCAAAGCATTATCTGCAAAGACTACTTGTAGGACAATGTTTTAAGTAAGTGTATCGAAATGTACTCGTGCTGTTCTGATAATTTTGTTATGACATTTCACGCTTCATTGAGCTCCACTGCTAATGTTCATGTTTTTAAAGTGCAAGCAAAAGCGAATTTTATCTTTGCTCGAACTTAGAAGGATGCATTTTTAACCCATGTATACAATTTACTTGGAGCGCTTGAATCTCCGATGCGCTGGCTGATATGGATCTAAATTGGTCACAACTGATATTTGAGCAGTACAAAAACTCCAATTTCATCGTGCTACCAAGTTTCTTTTAAAAGGTGAATTCGATATTCAATCGTATCGGGGGATTATCTTTTATGATAAACATTCACTTTGTATTGTTAATTCAATATTGTTCGATGCAGCATTAATGCTGTTGCAGAGGGCAGGTCCTGGGACTTTTAATGTCTAGACACTCCTAAAGAAACATCAATGGTGTGGTGACGGAACATGGATATACAATTTATGTCGAGCCTTATATGTGATAAAAAATGGAGCCATGCCTAATGTCGCCGGTAACAGTTAGCTAGAATAGATTGAAGACAAACACCCCGCCTAATGTGGTCGACTTCGGCAGTGATTAAGCTTAAACAGTTCCATGATATTTAGGACAAATCCACCACAGAACGTGAGACGACAACGAAACTGGGTGTGTCCATCGAAATTGTCAAACGCATTATTTCATACATGTTGCAAGACTAAGCTAAATACCAGGCAAGTTATTTATCGCAAACAATGGTCTGGAAAGTTGTATATGTGACTGCGGAACGGTAATTCGAAAATTAATGTAACCTCCGACAATGCATGTTTTTTCCTTAGAAAAAGAAATAGTAGAAGATAAAACTGCTTTCTAATAAATGGTCACGAAGATAGGCAAAAGTTGAATGTTGTTGAGCGTAATGCTTTCGTTGCCGGTCCCGTGACATTGGCTATTGTGTGCTATAGCGGCACAACTGAACTGAGAATCATTGACAAAGCCTCAAACGTCAACTGAAAGTACTATGTCAACATGTTTCGTAAACATTATGGTAAGAGGTATGCAACGCCCTTCCCTGAGATAGTTTTACGGACATGGTATTTCACCAAGAATCCGCGTCACACAGACAAAAATACATTTCAGTGCATCACAATCTAAATTGTGAAGAATATTTCGACAAGAGATTGGATGTAAAAGTTACAATGGACTATTGAATCTGGGGGATATTAAACGCAGTTAATTAAAAAAGAATGTCCTACACATTAACGGGTCTCAAACGCGCATTGCAAGATAAATGGAGAACACTTGGGCAAGAGGATATGAATAAGACATCGGCATCTTGGCCGATACGTTGTGGTAGATACTCGAATTGAGCATTTGTTGTAATATAATGTAAATAGAATACGTTTTGTGTTATTTCTTTTTGTTAAAATATAAGTTTAACACCTCTCGTAGCATCGAAACTAATACCTGGCATGATATAATTGTTTTGTTGACCGAATAAGGACCAGCGTATTACGTTTTTAAGGTAGCAGATCTGTTACGTCTTTGGAAACATTCGTCTTTCAGCGTGACCAATCGTAACCTTCCGATATGTATTTCCGCCATTCCGAAAATTGTGCGTAGTAGGTAAATATGTTACAACAAAGGGTTTTCACCGCGTGCCGTGACGTCACATCGGAAAACAAACATGGACGACTATGGAAACATAAAGTTTATCTGCGTGGTAGATATGCCAAAAAAAGCTAAATAGGCATATTCCGGACTAGAAAACTGGATTTAATGTTGTTATTGATTATAATATTGTGTCGGTAATGTTTGTGAAGCAAACGCATGCACACAAACTAAGTGTGACACGTGTTTTCGACATGTTGATAAGACCGTGAAAAATGACAGTTGAAAGGAATGACGAATATTAGAGAATTTAATGTGTTGCTGTCCAGCCTTCAGTTCTGCAAGATGTGTAGACTCGGCTCTGTACCCCTGACGTATCAAGTAGAACACTAAATAAATTATGAGGGTCAATATATAGATATGCTACTGCAGAACGATAATTCGAAATTTATGTTATCGATGAGTTTTCTTGTAGGAACAAGAAACTACCTTCTGGGAACGAGAAACTATTTTGCGGGAACGAGAAATTATTTTGTGGGAACGAGAATATAAAAAAAGGTTTCTCGTTCTAACAAGATAGTTTCTCGTTCTAGCACAAAGCAAATGCAAAGATAACGGATTAATTGATTGCGTGATAAAATAGAAACGACAATACGGACTAAAAGGTTTTTGATAGATTGTTGATTACATATCTCTCAAAACTCATAATTGCGAAACAAAGTTAGGTTGCGTAATAACAAAATATGTCTTAACCTATTTTAGCAGAGACAAATCTGCGGCAGACGATTTTAAAATATCAAACATACTGAACACAGAAGGTCCTTTGTTTTTAAATGGAGTAGAAAAAGTTATGGGCAAATGAAAAATTATTTTATCATGACCAACGTCATCTTTTCCCACAATGTATGAACACATCATCTACTACAAACGCTTCTAGTGCATCTAATTTAGGAGTGGTGAGTGTTAAATCAATTGCGGTGATTGAATACTTTGTAAGCTTACAGTCGTCTGAAGCGTTGAATGGATGCACTGCAATTACAGTGTTTGAGCCACGTTCCATGAAAACCGACCTTTGTGGGAATTTACGACCAGATAAGATCAAAACATGTCTGCGACTCCATGTAGCATGATCATGTTATTCCCTATTTTCTTTTAAGTCTAAAACAACATCATGGAAACTTTCCTAGAAAGTTTAAGGCAAACTCACTTATTATAGAAAATAATTTTCAAGACAGTGGCAATTTAAACTTTGTTAATTTTAAAAATACAACAACCGAAAATAGCAAATATTTGAACGGCATTGATCTGTTGTTATGTTGTTCTTATTGCAAAATTACAATGATAACCACCATAAAAGTAAAGTTGCTGAGTGACGAACAAGAATGTCATGTACACAATGAAGCGTCTGCACATGGCCTCGAAACCATAGTGGCGCGAAAAGTAGATATAGGGAACCAGCCCATCCGGGTAGTCATTTTAGCAATCAGCTGTCTTCACAAACAGACGTGACAGAAGACAAGAGATTTATAAAATATTTTTACACTACAACCAGAGGAAGTTCAGGTATAACACACTGATAGTCCACCAATTCTTGAGTAATACTGAAGTCATTACACATTTCGGTGAACAGTGGTTCTTGAAGACGTTTTAGCAATGGCTACTTGCGAAGTTTATGCATTATTTACCCGACGTTAGTGACTTAAACCAAGTAGGCTGATCATTGTTAAAACAGACGTCACTGGAATCAACTCGGGCCATACGACGGTGAAGCAATGACAGGGCTATACATGAAATCTATTCGTGGTCTAACCGGGTAAATTTCAAACTCTGAATATAGTTTTTATGTATCATTGATGTATTGATTCGAGAATCCAAAATTGACTATATATACGATAGCGATGTACAAGGGTGAGACCAATCTAGTCGCTATTATTGGTTCATGCCAGGCGTACTAATTTACTTTAGTACGCCGAGAACAGACACGTGCAGACGTTTGTATCGGTCCATTTTTGAAAAACTGTTTATCAAATAATTACAAATGTACCGTGGCAACCGGATAAGACACAGCCTGCACCGCTACGAAGCCGACGATTCTAGAGATCCCCTGGTGATCGACCAATTTAAGGCATATTTTGTTGTTTCGACAACATGCAAAAAGAAAATGATTCTTCGAAAGATGTGAGTTTCGTCTGCCAGTTAGTAAAAATATATTGAACAGACAAACGGAGAACTTTTCTCTATATGTCACCCAATCAAAGCACACAACTCTAAAAAACCTCTACAACAAATCAATTTTATTTAAACCATTCACTTAACCAGGCCACACAATACCCAACCTTCGGGACAAAAATCAGTTAAAAATCGGCGTGGATTGATCATGATCTACCTAGTTTGCATTCTTGTCGTACAAGGGTTAAATAAGCTTCTCTCCCTCGTTTCTCTCTCTCTCTATCTCTCTTCCCTCTCTCTCTCTCTCTCTCTCTCTCTGTCTCTCTCTGTCTCTCTGTGTCTCTGTCTGTGTCTCTGTCTCTCTGTCTGTCTGTCTGTCTGTCTGTCTCTCTCTCTCACTCTCTCTCTCTCTCTCTCTCTCTCTCTCTCTCTCTCTCTCTCTCTCTCTCTCTCTCTATCTCTCTCTCTCTCTCTCTCTCTCTCTCTCTTTCTCTCTATCTCGCTCTCTCTCTCTATCGCTCTATAATTTCTCTTTCTCGCTATTTCACATTTCCTCGAAATACATCTAATAACTGAAATAATGTGCTTTATCAATTATGTCTTCAATTTTTATATTTGGTTTGCAAATAAGTTTAACCTCACTTACTGTGGCAGCACGACGTATAACCTCTTTCATCAATCTCTCTAGGGTTAATTTCTGGGTCCGGTTCGTCTCTGTTACAAATATCAACGCCAGGACAGAGGTACTGCAGGCTGAGTTTGACATTTGTATCGTCCAATATGCCGCTATCTGAACTGCTTTGGTATAGCGCCAGAACGAGAATGATTGTAACCAACAAAGTCATTGTTATTCCTCTCTGAAATATGAAAATGAGCTAAAGTACCTGAGCATACTACTGTTACTAAGTGTACTATCACTGCTACAACCTTTACTTCAACATCTACTATACATGTAGTAGTAACTCCTTAACAGTAATAAAACACATTATACTATAAAAGAAATATTAATAGTTATCGTCATGAATATAATACATGATCAAACTTGCAAAAATATATTTACGAATAAAGCCTCGTTTATGGGTATATTGCCGTTTTCGTGATACATGGGTGACTGGTTTGAAACGTGAGCTCCCATCATATTTGGTGGGAGTACTGGTTACGTGTTGAAGAAACAGCCATCGAGAGTGACTAATACAAATCGTAAGAATTTGTTTCTAACCGAGTGAATTTGAACCAGTTGCACCGAAAATCATGTGACGTTCATCTGCCCAATGTTGCTGTGTTGACGTCTTTGAAAGCATACTATAAATAGACCTTTAAACAGATAAGCAAATTATTAATACTTTTACTACAATTTCTCATGCCAAGACTGCCAATAAAATACATCCCACACATATAATCAAGTAATACGGTTTTTTCGCTCATAGGTAAGTGTGTATTTTTTTTCTTTAAATAACCCATGAAGCTTTTTGAAATAAAGGTCAAAGTAAATTGGATTGACTTGCTGGGCAGATAATTTTGTCCAGGGAATTTCAGATGAATACATGAGATTGAAGTTGTCTCCCATTGTACAATAATGATTTTGTTTATTAAGTTGAATAACTTGTGACTGATTTTTAATAACAATAGTGTTTACTTTTAGCTATATTGACACGTGAAGAGCCATTTCAGAACATTCTTGTAAAATGCATTGCGGGATAAGGGCGACCTTTGATTTGACCTCCTAATTCCTTCTTCCACATATTGAGCAAGTGTACCTTTGGCGACAATCTTTTCCTAAGTCGTCTGCTGCAAAGGAGTCAGAAACCGTCTCTATTAGGGAAGGGTTAAGCAGAAATGTGACCCCTTACATAATTTGTTCCGGTCATATTGAGTGGTTGAAAAAGGTAGTTGCATGATGGCATCAGAAAAGGGCTGTTACACATTTGCTTCTTTACCATAATATAGGTAATTTATTAAGGACTTTGAGCATATTGACCCTCATGTTTAAACCTCGTTCATTATAAATGTAATTCATTGATTTCATGAAAGTCTTTACTACATTATTTTCTGTTCGTAATAATAGACGACAGCAAAACGAATTCCGAACATTTTGTGATCATGCAGAAAACATGGGACTAACATTATTATAGTCTAGTCAATTACTTATAAATCATTTTGTTATTGCCAAAGTATGCTCTTTAATTTTTATTTACAATCATCTGACTGTTTTTTCGGAAATAGGTAGCACCTTTAGATATATTAACAACAGTCATATGTATTTTAATGACTAATACTACAAACGAACTTCAACTAAAGTGTGCGCTTAAAACACAATAGTTGTGTCTGTCTCAATCAAAGTGGGTTTGTCGAGCCGCCCGCAACTTAATGCAGACATTTAAACAAGTAGGGAATGTTGCAGACTAAATTAAAAGCATACATCACGGCAAACATATTTATCAACACAATTCAAAATAAAAACTCTTCTAAAAATAAAATATGTTACAGTTTCTGGCAGTTAGCTTGATAACGGTGAGTTTTATAGTGATACTGCAAGTTGACCGGACAAACATTTGGTTGTAGACAGGAAGTCCAGTTGAAATGTGACCTGTCTTATGTTATCACAATTCACAACTATTAGGTATTTATGGAAAATGTATGCATGTCTCTCCGACTGAATAATTTGGGGAACCGTATTTTTTGAAACCTTGACCTTTGTTATACGGACGCCAGGAATCATCTGTGTTTTACATTTGAAGACTGTGACTCATCATATCTATTTAAAGCTATTTAACGAAATTACTTTTCAAAATTCGGGTCATAGTAAGCTTTATCTAAAGTTTAAACTATAGCTATATAAGGCAAAAAGTGCCACGCTCCCTACAGGCCATGTTTCTCGAACAATCAATTTGGCATGAAGGAATATGACAGAGGGATACATAAGAAACATCTCTACAGAATTATGTGAAAATCGGCCCACACGTATGGGAGGCGAAAACTGTTTTATCCTTTCAATTGCCATGGAAACCAGAATGTTCTATGGATCCAAAACGTTCAAGTATTTTGGTCATACAGAGAATGATTTATGTAATATTGTATGAGCCATCCGGCAAGAAAACCAACATTATGGCATATGCGTAATGTATCGACCCAGACTAGCCTGCGCAGTCCGCGCAGCCTAATCCGGACCGACACATTCCGGGGATAGAGGTATAGAGTAATGATTCTTGGAACAGAAAATCCATAGGAGGCGAACAGTTTGTGTACGGGTTAGCCTACACGGCATGCTAAGCCTGATCCGGGCCGACATATTCCGGGGATAGAGGTATAGAGTAATGATTCTGGGAACAGAAAATCCATAGGAGGCGAACAGTTTTTGTACGGGTTAGCCTACACGGCATGCTAAGCCTGATCCGGTCTATACAAAGTCGATAATGTTGGTTTTCTCGCGAGACGGCTCATAATCTATCTCAGTGACTCGTGAGTTATAAAGGAGATGATAATGACGATCTACGGACAAAGGGGAAAATTATTTCCCATCTGGAGTAATTCCTACTTAAAAGAGCTTAAACGATCAACAAATCTTTGATATGTTGAATTACTTTGTTTATTAAATGGGAATGTACACTTCGAAATAATATAACAACAAAAGAAGAACATAAATCCAACTGTCAAAATCCACCTAAGTCGTCTCTGTGTTATATTACCCAATACAGAATGCAACACTCAGTATCCTCATCATACAGTGTTGAGAAGGTATAATTTGTAACAATATTCCAAGTTGAAAAGCCCTAGCACTAGTAATAATTGAGTCAATGGAAACAGAAGGCCAAAGAGAGTCATCGCTTCACTACTATCGGGAAAATAATAAGATTATTTAGCCATATAAGGCTACACAGTCTCGCCTGGTGGCCGCATGTCTGTCGGTTGTCACGGAAGCCAGAATTTGTTATTTTCTTGAATTGTTTCAAGCCAAATAAACATTTATTATCACCGATATGTAATCATTTAAGCGTGTAATATTAGGTTTTTGAGCATCTTTGGAAATGTTCATCCGTATCAAGACCGAGTCGTCGTGACATCGAAGAAATTGGATAACAAATCAGGCAAAGCTTTAGTGCACGTTTTATTCCACTGCATTCGAGAGAAAAAAACACAAATTATACTATCTTTCATGTGAATAATATATTTTGTGTAAAATAAAATGATTTAAGTGTTCCTAAGTTAATTAAAATAAACTAAGTATGTTTATTAAAACTAACCAGTCAATCAGTAAGCCGCTACCACACCCTCTGTTGATAAGAAGACAAGAAACAGTCCATACAATTCACTTTTTAAGAGATTTATGCAATAGAATTGTATGCGAACTACACACATCAAGAAATATATTTTTATTTGAAAAGAACATTCAGTAATGTGGAACAGCTACTCAAAATAAGAAATACTATATTTAATGCTGAGATTGTAATGACATTTTAGCATTAGCGTCTGCTGCATGTCTAGTCGGGGACCAATAACACTAACAAACGCACTGCTGCATGTCTAGTCGGGGACCAATAACACTAACAAACGCATTCTATTGCTCCATACACATAGTGAAAGCATAGTGGCAAATAGTAGGGGGTTGCGAATCACTAAACGCATGTATACATTTTCCAACATCAATTATATTTAAAAATAAAAATTCCATGTATAAAGATGTGCAATGAATTCAAAATTGTCGTTAACTTCGAGCATCATTGTATTGAAATAATATTACATATACTTTCATACATTACGTAATGCGAATAATCTAATACGGCGTCATTTAAAACAAGCTCATCTAGGATTTCCATGTCTGTTCTGTGTGATATAGTTCACAGCATACTTCGATATTTTTAAACAGAACGCAGCATCGTCTCACATAAAGCAGTTTTATACAATTATACTGTGACTGCTGGAACATGTTGTTCTTTGAACACATGTTACTGGTGTTCCCTTTATGAAAGAATATCTTTCGAGACAACAAATGTATACATGTATGACATTCATGGTCAATGCTCCAGACAACGTAACGTCAACCCTTTCCGACATACAACAATCCCTTACAAATGAAATTATAATTACTGAAAAAAGGTTTTGATTTGGGAATTAAACCCCTCGTGAAAGAGATTATTGCATATAAAAACGAGTGCGCTATGGCGCACTCGTTTTTATATCACAAGAATCTGGGATTTAAATCCCGTATCATGAAACAATGTTCATTAAACTCTATATCATCGGTATCGAGACATATCATTATCTCCATTTGTGAAAAATGCCCTATGTTTGTTGTCGATTTAAAATGATGGGTTTCGGCAAATTCATTTATTTTCATTTACAGGTTACAATACACTAAATAAATTCTTTCTTTGTTTCCATGTAAATCGACCAGTTTCAGTCATCAATTGTCACGCTTTTTAAGCGTTTCTCAAATAGAACACCATATATCATTGAAAAGAGTTACCTCTTCGCTTTAAAACAATCCAAAGAAAATGTGGGGACATGTATTATGCAAGAAAGAACTCACCAGGCGAAAATGGTTACCGTCATTTTCGACAAAATAGGCTCCGGACAAACCGGTGTTTAGCATTCTCTACTTTCACTTTCAAACAAGGTCAAAATACTAAAAGTGATCAAATCAAACATTTCCAGTGCATCCT
>JAUELF010073501.1:0-27104 GCA_031471495.1 Clinocardium nuttallii | reverse complement strand
AGTGTATGTGGGTAAGGGTTAAGGTAGTCTGGTGCAGATTTAGTGTATGTTGGTAAAGGTTAAGGTAATCTGCTGCATATTTAGTGTATGTTGGTAAAGGTTAAGGTAGTCTGCTGCATATTTAGTGTATGTGGGAAAGGGTTAAGGTAGTCTGCTGCAGATGTAGTGTATGTGGGTAAGGGTTAAGGTAGTCTGGTGCAGATTTAGTGTATGTGGGTAAGGGTTAAGGTAGTCTGGTGCAGATTTAGTGTATGTTGGTAAAGGTTAAGGTAATCTGCTGCAGATTTAGTGTATGTAGGAAAGGGTTGAAAGTAGTCGTTTGTGTATTTGATGTATGTGGGAAAGGGTCAAGTAGGTATCTGCTTACCTAATACTATTGGTCTGTTGACGTCAGGCCAGTCCCGAAGAACATCCGCAGATAGTATTGTGTGGTTCTGATTGGCCGGTTCATCCTCGTGCGCTG
The DNA here is from genome assembly GCA_031471495.1 of Clinocardium nuttallii. Lineage (NCBI taxonomy): Eukaryota > Metazoa > Mollusca > Bivalvia > Cardiida > Cardiidae > Clinocardium > Clinocardium nuttallii. Next base: position 26,641 of record JAUELF010073501.1, on the reverse strand, counting down.
AACAACTGTATTCAAGATGAGTGCTGAACAGCGACAGTTCGATCATCCCGTCACTGCTACAGCAATCCGTTCTAGGACACTTTATGTAAGTCTTCATAACCATTTTGGAACAATTGGAAACCAATTTCTTTAGAATTAACTCTACTTGTTCTCTTGTTGTTGTAGTGTCAATTGGCTGCATTTGGCTATATGATGTCACCCACATCTGTATGAAATTTTCGTGCAGATACAGCGTCAATGTGTGAACATGTGACGGCTCTAAATCAAACACTCCAGAGTCACTAAAAAGAAGCGTTTTCTTCTTTGCCACTCTTGGCTGCCACTTTGGCATGCATGCAGCAATAAGTCTGTGAAAAATGGCTAGAGGAACAAAACCTGAAGCGTTGGATTTCCGTTTAGAGACAAAAGTGTAACACAGTCTGTGTGTTGAATTCGAATTGGGTAATTCTAACCGATATCTTGGGGTCTTTTCCTTCAACATACATGGTGTGAAATAGCTTCCCTCTGAAATCTTAAACGAAAAGTACAAATGTATCCTCTTTCTTCACACTGATGTTTGAAATGGTGTATAACATACACACTAAAATAAATGCTACTACAGATTGAACATTAATACATATTCGTAGACATATGAAACAATCGTCCAACAGAAGTTGTGTCGGCAAACTATATTAAACAATTTAAAATCCAGTTAAACAAATTCTATGAAAATCATCCAGTAAACTTCAATCACACACAAATGTAATCATATCTAAAAATGACGGAAGTTACGTCAACTCGCGCTTCATAGATTCAAACACAAATATGGACAAAGTGGCGAATAAGCTAGCGTCCCTGGGGTATGACTAATATCCCCTCTTTAGCCAAAAAAACTATTATAGGAAAGGAAATATTCCATTCATAGAAATAATGTTCTTATGCCTTATTCCTTTCCAACATTCAGCACATCTGTAGTAGTCAATATTGATATAACATGGGCCAAAATATAGAAAATGTCTTTGAATGTAAGTATTATTTAGTAGAATTGAAAGCTGGGTTGCAAAAGAGAAATTGCTCACAATTTCTTCAAAAGAATTATACGTAGGAAACTGTTCATGTTTGCAACTTAATTGTACTGTCAATTCAACACTCGTTTAATCTCTTACATGTTTTTATAAAGGAAGAAAATAAATATTGTATTGACCTCATAAATAAATAAATAGGGGAAGGGCCACCTAAAGTTTGTTATTAACTCTTTCTCACATACAACAGATATTCAACAGGCAACTTTGAAAACTATTAGACGTTAAAGGGATATCTCTATAAGCAAAATAGTCAAGCAATGCTTTCAAAACGTTCTGTTTCATATATGCATCAAACTTTATGTTTATGTTTGAAAGGGTATACATTTCTGAACATTTTAAGAAAGTTTGACCTTGACAAAGCGTTAACCTTAGTTTAAGTGTGTGTCTATTGTATACCGAAGAAGAAACGGGTTCTAGCAGCTTTAACCAACCCTTTCCCACATGCAGATATATTTTAACCTATATGTAGTGTACTCAATTTAAAAAAATATGATAAAAGGAGAAATTGCATATAATGATTAAGAAGATATTGCAACACTGTTTTGAACTCATTTACTTCTAACTCTTCTGCTGCATATTTGCTGTATGTGGGAAAGGGTTTATCACTCTCTGAATGTTTAACCATTTCCCATATAGAGCAAATCTACAGCAGACAATTGTTAAAACATCTAGGTAAAAACATGAAATATACTGTTTAATTATTGAATATTCAAAATCTCCTTTTGCTCAAATGTTTTCAAAAGTAGTTTGCATCAGATATGTCAAAATGCAGCAGCAAATTGGAAAACTTATTCCAACAAATCTACCTCAATTCATCAAGGAATGCAAACTCTCTATCACTGGATTTAGAGACAAGCCTTCTATCTCTGGATTCCCACAGCAGTTTAGACCAACTGAAACAGGATCAGGATAAAGCGTTGCTTAACATATTTTGTAATAAAAGAAGATGTAAACATGTTGGTTACCAAGGAATCCCTCGAACCAGTTTGCTCATCTTCTCCATAGGTGACTGGTTTAGCGATGATGTTAAGTTTTTCCATCACCCGCAGTAAATGTTCCTTATGGTCTGAGAACATCGAATCCTTGTTCCATGACAAATCTGGGGGGAAAAAAGTTGAAAATAATTTTCAATTTGTTTTTTAAACTGTTAAGAACCATCTGCTGTGAATTTTGTCACAGCTAAAAATAACTAAAACACTTTCTCAAATAAAGACACATTTTGTTCATCATCTGCAGCAGATGACTTTTGAGCATTTTTTTATATTTGGGATTGGTTTATGGTAATATGGGCATTTCAATGCGTAGAGCAGAATATGTCCATACATAATCTGACCGGGTCATATTTGAACCACAGGATCAAGACATTACTTCAAAATATATTTCATGCTGATCCCCCAAGTTTTGCTAATACAATCACTTTTTCAACTCATTTTAACATATTCATTTTTTATCCCAAAACGATGAAACAGTCTCTTTAGTTAGCTCTTTCTCACATACATACGCATTTTGACGCATCTGCAGCATACGCTGTACATTGTAACAAAACGACTGAGCATTTTCATATTTTGCCACAATGTTTCATCTATATACTGGCAATATACGTTTCAAAGTCAACTGCTGCAAGTTCTTTGAATGTGGGCAAGCGTTAAAACAATGTGAGAAAAAAATATATTTTTTTGTTTTTCACATAATAGGTGCTGCTGCAAGACAAACAATATTGAAGAGAAAGTCTAAACTATAATTTCTTTGATATTAATTGTTCATTTGTAGTAATCTCCTTCATATTGGTGGAAATAAGCTTAAATTCTCAATCCTTTTCAACTTACAGACGCATTTTGACACAACTGCAGCAGATGACTTTCATAATTATTCTTTCATTTGTAGTGAATTCAATAATTTTACCTAAATGTTTCAATGGGGGACACTAAACAAAACCTAGCTCATAATCCCCTAGGTCCAAACATTGATAGGTTGTCAAAATCTCCTAGGTGAAAAATAGAGGTGTAAAATATAGGGTATTTAAAATTCCCCTCGAAGGTTTTTTCAGGGTGTACAAATTCCCATAGACAGAAAGTTCAATGTGTCAAAGTCCCTAGGTGGGTGGTCAAATTACCCTAAGATTTGAAAAACCTTGTGTGTTACACTTTAAACCCTATTTATGTGTCAACCCTTTCAACACTAATTATACATACATGTATCTATTGTAGGTAGAACAAAAACTATAACATATAAATAAAAAATGCACACCATGTCAGAGGGTTCCTATATGAGCCATCTGATATGAGTTGTAACTGTGGGCAGATGCAACTAATAGACAGTTTGAACATTTATAAAAAAATATAACGAAAATAAACAGGTGTTAAAATATTACCCAATTGTTAAAATAACTTATTGTAAAATTGCATCCAATAATTATGTACAATAATCAGAATATTTAAAATAAGTTCAATAGATTAAAGGTGTGATTAACCTATTATCTACAAGTGATATTAACACATTTGGCAGCTCTTTCTCTCTCTCTCTCTCTCTCTCTCTCTCTCTCTCTCTCTTTCTCTCTCTCGCTCTCTCTCTCTCTCTCTCTCTCTCTCTCTCTCTCTCCCTCCCTCCCTCTCTCTCTCCCTCTCGATATCTCTATATTCCTCTATATGCGTCTTGCCCTGTCTCTGTTTTTGTCTCTGTCTATTTCCCCTCTCTATTCAGCTGTCTACATATCTATCATTTAGCAATGAAAGCTGTTTATATTCTTAATTCTAGTAATGGGGATCTTTTTTTTTACGTTTTCATGGAGGCATGAAAAAAACCCTGATCACAGACTATGAAACCGCAAAGTGGTTTCATAGAATGTGTGATCGGATGTTTTTTCATACCTCCTTGAAAACGAAAAGAAATGTCTCTATTTCATATATTTTAGCATTAATTTGGCTATTACAGTGAGTAATCAAACATATCAGCATTTTACAACTTTATTAACAATAATAAAGCACGTCAAACATTAGTACTATTTGTTATATTATTCCAATTTGGCGCCAAAGTGAGAACGTTATGACGCCAACGCGCTGACGTGACGTCACTTTCCTAGTATTCGGTCGCTTTCTCCAAGAATCCAAGGTTTATTTTGTTATGAGATTATGAAAAAGATATCTCATCACAGACAGCCATTAGTGGTGAATACAAACAAAACAAAATATTCATAAAAAACATAGAACCTTGCTAATTTTAGACCTACGTGTAGGAGATGTTGAGGTATATTCGACGTATGATGCATATTTGTTGTACCAGGGATGATAAAAAATAACGTAGACGTTTGCTATACCATCTACACTAATGGTTCAAATTACTTAATAGATATAGTCATACTACTTATATTACATTAACTCAATATTACTTGCGCACCATCAGTTTATATAACCATGATAATATGCAGTTTCACTTTTATAAAGTTACATCACACCTTTTTGAAATGTAAATAAACAACAAAGTACATGTGTTGAATCGGCCAAATAGTGTCGCATTACAGCATTTACTACATTGTATATACTATGACATCATTTTAAATTGCCACGCCATATGAACCTTAAATATAGAAATAAACAATATTTACATCGCTGTGGTACATTTATCAACGTCTTTTACCTAGCTATGGCGTCGTCTGATCGCTTTAAATACGGGACGTAATCAAGTTTTGATTTATAAAACGATAAAGAAGATCCACCCCCCCACAAAATAACATCAACAGGGCAATGGTTTTCAAGTTGCATAAGCAGTAATCTGAGGGCCAAGAGAGCTTAGAAAAAAACACAGGTTGTGGAAGAAAGAAAGGACATGGCGTTCCGATCGTGACGTCAATCTGTGACACTTTTGATATCGACAGATAGTTGACGGTCAGGCCAGTAAAATCAACATAGGTTTAAAGATATATTACAGCAGTGGGTTCATCGCCATCATCCGTGTTTCGACCTTAAGGGAGAATACTTTGAGGAAAAGAAGATTTCTCGTATACTGTGACGTTCATACTGGAATGACGTCAACGAAGTGATTGCATCGCGGTCAATGTGCGCATGGTCGCCGATAGTGACACTGTCCATACCGCTGTATTGTGTTTCATTGGCTGATCTACACATGTGTATATAAATGCCCGATATATTCTGGTTCATATATTTTGTTTTATGAAATAATTAAATGTATATGTAATATAGCAAAAGTCTACGCTATTATAGGGATGGGAACAAATAATCAAAGATTAAAAAATTGGCCCGATATTCGAATTCCTTGTTCGAATACGATTATTTAATTGTGTTATGACTATTTTTAAAAAAAGAAATAACGTTTAATTAAGCAAACAACAAATGATAAATGTCTACCAGAAATTGCAACTCGGAGCTGATCACGAAGAAGGGTGAGGTGATAAAATGTGTCATCGGCAGGCCTATTGTTTTTATAACGAATGGCAAACCTAAGATAACACCATCTGTACATCCAAAACACATTATCGATGGCGCTGGACTTTTCCTTGGATCAGGCCGAGAACTTATATTGAGAATTGTTTTCTAAATAAGTTTCCACTTTTATCTTTAGAAATATGTCCGCGTTTGTTTCGTTCCGAAGTCTCAAAGTGTTCTGCTGAAAGGTTGCTTTACAACATTGTCAAATCTACCAATATGTGATCTATGCATATCATTCAAAAACAAATTGTTTATTAAAAAGAAAGTCAGAACAAGAAGGAAAAAGTAAACTTATTTGGCTCATAATCGAGCATAGATACATCATACATGAGTCATTTTACAAAATACCTTGCACACTTCGATCTTTCAACATAATACATACCAAGAACATAGAAGAATCACATTTGTAACAAATGTTTTCGAGTTTTCTCTTGTTTTACTTTTTAAAATCAAATACGTTTTGATAACATGTAATATATAAACGTACACCTTATATTAGAAAAAACATTTTACTTGTATTCGGATAATCGGACTTCGGATAACGACTTCAGCTTCGGCTAACGAAAATTTAAATATATTCGAATATTGTTTTCTCCCAGCCATAGTTATTTTGGATCATCCCTCGTATGTGCAAAACCGATAGATCCGGTTGCATATGAAGACTACTTGGTGATTGGCATGTTATTTGTATTTACTTACCAATGAATTCTTGAGTTAGAATAGCATTTCCCTTAAAAGAGTTCCAAAGAGTAAGCATCTCCATGTTCTTTTCCTTGAACATATCTGCAGTTATGAAACATTTAAATGCATCAATCAGCCATTGTGGATCTAGAATAACATACTCCTTGAGTTCTTGCTCACTGTGAAATAGACAAATGATAATCATCATTACAAATGAGCTGCATTTCCAACATATAAACTCATTGTGTTTCATCTGCAACAGACAACATTTGAAAGAATTGTGAAGAAAGGATGATTTGCTCATAATGAGCAATCCTATATTTTGCTACACTGATTTCAACTCTCTTTAATTGAATTATTATACTTTGAATTATAGAAGTTTTCTAGGTTTTGACCAAGATGTGTTGTAAGTGACATAGGATTAACCATCAGTCATCCTTTTCCAACCTGAAGATGCTTTCTGACACCCAAGAAGCAGATGACTTTCTCAAACACTGATACAATAGAAAGAAATTGATCATACTGAAATCTATTAAATATTTAATATATAGATATTTCCTATAAAATATTTAATTCATAGATATTTCCTATACAATATTTAATTTATTGATGATTTCAAAGTCGTCTGCTACAGATGTATTGCATGTGGAAAAGGAGAATACATATACTTTTAAGTCAGAAGTTACATGCATGGTTCCTGTGCAGAGTGTGCATTCATTACAGTGAAGGACTTTGACAGTATGTGTATGAACACCCACAGAGAATTAGCTAGGGTTTAGTAAACTCATCTTTTCCTAGCTATTTTTCTCTCATGACTCTACGAAACCCTATCTTGCTGGTACTCAAAATAATTATTTTAGAGAAGTTATTCTTTTGAGTACTCACAACTAATGGTTTGATTGTCAAATGAGTGTTTGGAATTTGAAATACTCATGATACTCAGAGCTCTGTCTCCGGCTTCATAGTATGATGTTGCAACAGGAATACTTTTAGTTAGATGTCAATCACGTGTTTAAAAATCAACAGCCAAAGAGAGTTCCAGAAGTTTTAAGTGATATACTGTGTGATATAAAACGCTAGAATCCGTCTTCGCATATAGAAAACAAAATTGGCAATAGTGTTAGAATCTATATTTTCAATTATGTTTCAATACTTTGAGATAATCAACTTTGCCTTATAGGAATATTGAACAAGTTTTGTCTAGATGTTTTTAAAGCCGTCTACCGCTAATCTGCGGTTAAAGAGAAAGGGTTATGTATCACTTTCAAAATAATTTCAGCAGAAAATACTTGGACGCAGGTTTCAACGGTTGTTAGTACTTACTATCATATGTATGTCACAATTGGTGACATTGACCCGGAGATATGGAACTCCAATCTTTTGAAATATCCTGGTTTGATTTCATTCTCTCTCAAATAAACAGATCACATTGAGAGTTTACCATATGAAAAAATCATCTTATAAGAATTAAGGGATGTAAATTCTTGCATTCCTATTTTCTGTATGTATTTTCACTTTTATATTTAAAAATATGTGTTTTTGTTTTTGTCTGGGTTTTACACACATATATGCCTGAATAGGAACTCTGACCTAAGCACACAGTGAGCTATTGCGATCATTGATCTTTCGTTGTCATCGTCTGTCCGTCTGTTCGAATCAATGATAAGACCAACCTGAAGTAAAGTAGTAAGCCACATGCATGCTGAAATTTCAAAAATAAATCCAACTGTTCTTCTGTCAGGGGAACAGATAATCTGCCATTTACTGCTTCCAACTTGTTTCTTTCAATTATCTGGAAAAAAACGACAGCACATGTGTTATATTTGCTCGATTGCTTGTATGGTGTAATGCTGCTTTCTTTTATATAACTGCCTTGTAACAATCTGCAATAGGTTAGTACCTCTTGTCCGTTTATCCTAACACAAAGGCGAGATCCATCATGCTTACCCCTCGATCTTGAGCACCAAGAAATGAAATCAATAAATATCATTTAAGACAAGAGTGTTTGGTCATGACATATGTCTCCTGAGTTACCAGTTGACAATGCTGTCTGTCTGTCTCTAAATGATATATGAACAGGAGATCCATATACGCGTGTTCATCTGCGTTGTGAGCTTATCATGAAGATCAAGGTCAGATTATTAACCCTTTCCCACATATAGACACTTGCTGATGCATCTGTAGCAGACACGCAACAATTCCTTTAGCCACAACTGTTTCAACTTGAATAAGTTATTATTTTTTCATTTACAGAGATTTTGTCATTTTTGTCCATAAGTTATCGAAAGTGCTTGTTTCAAAAACGTGGTATGTGCCAAGGGTTCAAATTTTAAAGTATCAAATCTTACATTAACCTGGATCAATTCAATACCATTTCATTCCTTTCCTAAATTTGATTGATTCGTTTTGTTAGTTTAAATAGTAATTTACTCTGAATTCAACAGTATTCTATTGATATCAAGGAGTTTTCTATGTACCTGTCTTGGTTAGCCTGACACAGATACATCAGTCGCAATGCTTTTCACACAAACCATAAGTATTAAGAAGAGATACTACTATGTTTTACTCTTTCCAACATACAGCACATCTGCAGCGAACAGTTTTGAATGTTTTTTAAGAAAATCGTGATAAAGATTGATAACTGTAGGTATAATTAAAAAGAACTATTGAATATATTGTGGCGAAACGAGAAATTCTCCTCCTGACATGCAGATATAAAAAAAATAATCTCTCTAATTGAGAAAATAATTAAAGGTAAAGAGTTGAAATAACGGAAACAAAGGGAAAATTCTGCTTTTGTTACCATGTGTAATATAGTCGTATCTTGCAAATTGATCGACCTGCGTCTGTAGGTAGGGGAGGTGTTAAAGTGACCAGGAAACAGACATTAATAATTCATTATCAAAATATGATATGCAATAATATTATCTAAAAAATTCAAAATATAATTTGTTGAAAAAATGAAAACGTTCCTGAAAAGAACAAGTTGGTCAAAACTCTCCTATAGAAAGCTACTGCAGAATCTTTAAATTGTTTTACGCCAGGGAAAGTATTAAGTAAACTGCAGCAGATGACTTTGAAAACAATTTGAAAAAAAATATCGAAAGTCTCTATGAATAAAAGTGTAATTATTACATATAATTGAACAGATTGTTGCGAAAGTCACCGTATGCAGAGGCATCAGAACGTTTTTGTATTTAATAGCATACCTTCACTTCATTCTGTCTCTGTTCATGCAATGCTCGCTCCAGAATCAGCCACTTAGCAGGTTTATCCTTTCCCCAATGGCTTGTGTTTGACTTTGCTACGTTAAAGATGGCCTTCTTTAAATCTTCCAAGATTGGGTCGAAATTCCTGTTGTCAATTCCGAAATCATAATCGGAAAGACAAACACGATATGGTTTATCACATAGATGTGATCGTAGTTTATTGAAGAATATATTTACATTCTCCCTTCGACCGTCCTGGAAAAACAACAAACATATTCAAATTGTTTATTTAGTGTATAGTCAGGTCACCGGCCCATTCACAAGTAATACACATATACAAAAATTATACATTACGTAATTGCGTAAGGAGATATATATACGTTATCATCAAATCATGGCGAATACAAATATTGTCACTAAGAAAATGCATTGTTTAAAAAAAAAAAATGTACACAAATAGTAATTTCATAATATTATAAAGAGGTACACACTTTCAATGCAGAATTGTATGATATTGTAAATAAATTGATAAACACAGTATAACTGATATAAAGGTAGTACATAACACGTCTTGTTTGTTCATGTTTTCTCGTCCTTTTTTGAATGCGTAATACAAGAACATTGCCAAATTACGGACTACTGTTTCATTTTTAAATGACATTATATTTCAAAAGTGACCTTTCATTAGGAATATTCAAAAATATTTAATTTAAGTAAGATTTGCGAATATCTGTATATAATGGACAGAACAATAAGAAATGCAACTCATCTTCTATAAAACTTTCACAGGTATACTCCGAGGAATACCATAATGTCTACTTGTTTCGGCCATTAATGAATGAGAAGCGTTCCTGAAACTTGCTAGACAAGCTCTAATTTCTTAACATCAATAATATATAAATAGAGATTATTCAACTTATTTCTTCAAAGATAAGATTATATCTTACGAGTCGGTGAATGGGAGTGACGTCACGAATGACGTAGTCCCGATTGGCTCCTCCCATTCACGCGACGGCGAGTGAAATATGTTCCAATCTTTGAAAAAGAAGTTGAATAATCTGTTTATTACATTTCATTGTTTTTGTTGTAATACATTTAGTTTTTCAATACGCGTCTTCCATCATAGTTTATGTTAACTATGGATTTCTCTCGTTGTTTTTCCTGCTTTGCGCATTATTTTCGGATGAAGAGTCGTGAGAAAAAAGGAGGGACACGCATGCGCAATTGTGGTGTGAAATTATAATAATAATAATTGTTATTACACCGGTGTAATAACAACAAATCAACGATTGAGAATTTTCTTTAACCGAGATATACTTATCTTTGATGGATAGAAATGTAATAAATAGGATTCTTGACAATGCAATTACTTAAGCCACAGTTATACTGTGCCTATTACTATAGTCATTGCGTGTTTTTACATAACTCGATTTATATAAAATAGATACAAATTTATTATATATATATAACATATTAATTAAGCACACGTATAGTGAGTCAGAGATGTATTCATCGACAGTTACCTCCCTTTCATCCAAATTAACCATTTACCATAAAACCTACCAAAAGCGCAGGGCTATTTGGCATCAACAAGTATGTCTTTCGATCCATTCTATATAACATTTCGATATTAAAATTGAACCACAACACAAAGAACACAGGTGACACACATGATCATTTCAAAACCAGTTGCTAATGATTTATGTTGGAAAAAAATACAACGATTACTTCCTTTCTTTTAGATAATCCATTTTCCAGAAAGCGTCTGCATGTTGGAAAATGTCAAACCCATTACCTGTGCCAGTTTGTCAGCGTGTGTACCCACCAATATGACCATACCCTTTCTCTCCGTGTAGAAATGGATAGACTGAAGCCAGAACTCAACAAAGTCTGTTGAAGACAGAGAAACAGAAGAAATGCATCTAGATCACATGATTGCAAAAATTCAAAATGATTCTAATTCTTATAGAAAAAATTACTAAGAATTATCAAAGTATCAAAATTGTCCATCAATAATAAAATTGCAGGCAGACCTTTTTTGACAAATTCTTCCAAATTGTTATTCTGAAACATACATTTCAAATGAAGTGACTCCTGCTCAACTTGATACATATTATTGCTGCCGCCTAGGAACTCAGAGCTTGCGGGTTTACTAAACGACCGACTGGCTTGTGTTCGGATACATATACCACTAGTACAGGTGACTTACGCAGGAAACGATGTGATATAACTTGAACATTCTTGAAGCGAAGTAAAGTACCAAAGCGACCAATTATAGTTTTGAACTCATATAGTGTCAAAATGCAGTGGTGGGTTATAATCGGTTTGTGTGTCTGCCGTACACAACTGGGAGGATCATGGAAACCAGTAATTGAACAAAGAGAAATTTTTCGAAAGAATATTCCAAATTTACTCATGTTTTGTTTTTGAATCAATTCTATATGTCAAAGCAATACAATTCATGTGGGCTAAACCGTGATTAATCCCTTACCGCATAAAACAAATCTGCAGCAGACGACTTTGAAACTATTCATTGTTGAAATGAAAACATAATGTCTAAAGGAAAATTGCTAATGGTAAATTGCTCACCATGAGCAATTTGACCTTTTGTACCAAAGTCGTCTGCTGCAGAGGCATAATAATGCATCTATATGTGGGAAAGGGTTAAAGTAATGACATATGCACCAATTGTTATCCTTACTCCGATGAATACATGTGACTCATATCACCACCGTCGGTTTTTTTAAATGTTCGTACACATAAATTAAGTAGGTTTTTGATACATTAGTAGCACCCAATGATGACGATGATTAGACTGCACAATTTCTGTCTCTTGGCACGATAAATGATCATAATAGATCATGTATTACAACAAATATAAATGTGTTTTAAGATGGGGTAAAGTCATCATAATTGAATAAAATTGACACATTTTGAATAACTTGTGGCAAAAGGAGAAATAAGCAAAATCTCCTTTACCAGAATCTTTTCAACTCTTGTTAGTTAATTATACAATCATTTAGAGATTTTCCATACTTCTGTCTAGATTGTTTAATAAGTAATTTCCTTTTACAAACTCTATGTGATAACCATGTATGCTTTGTCAATCTTCTAGAAAAGAAGACATACCCGAAACGTTCATGTTATGTTCCCCTTCAATGTCCTTAGAGCAGGTATCATGACATACAAGGCTGTCAATAGTTTTAGAGAGGTCAATCACCAGTAAGTACACAGACTGAGGTGACAGAAATATCTGATGGGTACCGTAGAATTCATATTGTCCTGCAAAGTCCCAGATCGAGAGGTCTGCATATTTGTCTATATCGCTTACAGTTTCTCTGTAACCTGTATGTACTAGTAACTGAAAGAAGAACTCTACTTTACTCTGTTTCACATACAGACGCATTTTGACGTATTGTCAGCTGTTGACAATGTAGTGGACGAAAGATAAATTTACTAAAGATGAACAATTTTCCCTTTTTTCACAATGTTTCAACTCACGACTTTGAGCAATTTTCAACCTTTTCAATATGTTCTTTACTAAATTAAAAAAAAAACTTTTATTGATATCGATGTTCTAAGGATTCGCCTCACCAAAGAATTGAACAAGTATTTGCTGCCCTCCTTGATGCTCAGGGTTGAAGGGTAAGGATTAAGACTGACTGACTGGCTTGTGCCAGTAGTACTGGTAACTTACGAGGAAACGCCGTGATATAAATGAAAATTGTTGTAAGCATAATAAAACACCAAACAATCAATCTAGCTTTGCTTAGATGTCTTAGGCTTCATTTTTTCTTTTGTGGATAATGGTTAACACTTTCCTGTATACAACAAGTTGACCAGATGACTTTGTAAAAACTCAGCAGATATTATGGTCAACCTCTTAATTTGACAGTATAATTATTTAATAGAGTTTAAAACATTGTTGCAGATGGAGAAAGGCATATATTAAGAAAAGTATGCAGTAGATGTATACAAAATACCTATGTAAGGAGAGTTCATATCTATTTATTTTTTTATTGATTGATTTGAAAGCAACCAGTTTATACGGCAACCAGTGTATGTATCTGTGTTTCCTATTTATATTACTGTTTTCAGTACTCCACACAAATTTCCCGCCTGCAATCAGCTACCTTTGATATGCACTGTTAGTTAGCATGTGGAGGAAAACAGATTTCGGTTAAAACGACGTAATATGTCAAATAAAATGAGATTTACCAACCAAAGATATTTATGTTAGTTGGACCTGACAATTGTGTTTACCAAACTCATATAATGATATTATTGGTAAGATGGAAAATGTTTTGTAACTATGAAAGACATATCTGGCACCTGCCAATGGGTCTGTACGTGATAGACAAATATGATTGGTTGAAGTTCTAACCCCTTTCTCAAATAAAGCAATTCTGCAGCAGATGACTTTGAACAATTATTCGCGAAAAAATCTCGATAAATAATCGTATAATCTTTGAATAAAGTTGAAAACTCTGTGCCAAAATGAAAAATTGCTCGTTTTGAGCAATTTCTTCTTTTGTTACAGCGTTTAAAATGCGTCTGCTTCAGAGGAGTCAGAAGTTGTATATATGTCGCAAAAGGTATATCAGCTATATCATAGTGGCCTAGCAACCTAACAAGTGTATCCTTGCTTTCTTGACCAGTACTTCACACAACCTTCTTCCGAAGTAATTGGCTTCCTTAACAACATAGACTGTTTAGCGTATTAGTGGAAGCCAAGTGACGTTTATTACACACCCCATAATGACAGACCTAGCCAGGGTTCAAACTCAAGAACCACATGTATGATATCCTAGGTTGTAGGGTCTGTGAAGATTTCTCAGGTTGACAGAAGATGGAGAAGTTAACCTTACATGTCACCTATAAAAGACGGTCAACACAAACAGCGAATCCAGGCACAGTTCCTACAACAATTATACCTTCATTTCCTCCATGACTGTTGTATCTTTATCTGAGAGTGGACTTGCTCCTTCATCAAACGAGACAAGCTTTTCGTCTGAAAGTAAAAAAAGCAGGCTGTAACAAAATGTCATCCATTAATTCTAATGTGACCAATTCTAATATAGATCGGTTCTGCAGCAAACGACTTTAGAAATATGGAAAATCTTTACAAAATAATGTATAACTGTTGACAAGAGTTGAAAACATGGATGCAAACGGAGAAAATGCTTGTTTTGAGCAAACTCTCTCTTTGTCACGATGTTTTCAACTGTCTTTTTCATTTCCCACATGTACACATGTTTAGAAGTAAATCATTTTTAAAATAATCAAGGGGGCCATAACTTTGTTACAAATACCTTTTATTGTCATTTCCTTTGAATATTTACATTTCATCTTGGTATAGAAGCTCGATATAAAATTGTATTGACATCCGCCCAGCAGTTGCTGAAAAAGGCCCCTATATACAAGTTACTTACTGACTAAAGGACATGGTGATTTCTTTATTATTTTTTCCTCCACATCATTCTGCAAAAATCAACCTTTTGTAAGAGAGAATCTTAACAAAAGGGCCAATATGGCCCTAAATCGATTATATGAATTTGATTAGGCGTGAAAATGAACCTGCAAGAAGAATACGCTGTTGGAGAAATAGTAAAATGGATTGTCAGTAAAGGCATCTTGAAATCTAACAAAAACTTTAATAAGACTGGAATTATAAAGTTTTGTCATTTTGCGCCTTTGCTGATGCCGCCTTGTTTCCCTGGGTTTTTTTTCAAGGAAATCAATATGGCTTGAACAGTTTTTGTAGAAGGTCACTCAAAGAGCATTGCTATCAAATTAGTTTGGGATCAGACCAGCAGATTATGGAATAAAATGCTTTTACAGTTTGGGTATTGTTCTCCCTTTATGATACCACATCAATCAAAGTTATAAATAACATGTAAGTCTTTGAACACTTTTGAAGACCAACAAAGAAACATTCATGTGAAGTTAAGTTGAAATTGGTCAGTGGAATGATAGGATTTGTCATTCGTAGCGTAAAGTTCAATTCACCCATTTTCTGATGACTACTGGTTGCTACGATTTTGTAATCATTCAATACGAATACACACATTAAGAGGGGGATCACTGCAGTAGGATTGCTTTTCAAATTTTGTTCAATTCAGACAAGCAATTGTTAAACCTAGAGATGTCGGAGGACATCACGCTCAACTGTTTGTGATTGCCAATAAATCCAAACGTTTTGGTGGTACATAAAACATAACCAGATACTTATATCATATTATGTATGAGCAAAGTATTTCATGAGTCGAAAGAGGGTCTTTATTCTGACATAAACCTTAATTAAATTATGTACTCTTATATGTTGGTGAAGGTAATGATGGTAGCAAGATCTTTGTAAATGTTTAAGTTTCTTTTAGAATTGTTTGAAAACAAATGATTTGGTATGAATAACTTTACTGTTGTTTGTTGATGGAAGTTATGATGGCGAATAAGTATTGTAAGTGTATAAGCTACATCTCTAATGTTTTTTTTCAAAAAAGTGGGATGGACCGAACAACTTCTAATTAAAAAGGCATGGGCAGAGTTATGTACTCTTGTCTGTTGATGGAAATATTGATGTCGAATAGGTGTTGCAAGTTTCAAAGCAAAATCTCTAATGGTTTTGCAAAAAAGTGAATTAGTACAAAAAGATTAACCAAACGTCTTAGTCGAAAAAAAGGGCCCTACTCCTTACAAAACCTTGACAAAGTTTTGTACTCTTGTCTGTTGATGGAGGTTATGATGGTTGAATAAGTGTTGTTAGTTTCAAAGCAATATATGTACGGGTTTTGACAAACAGGAGGGCCCCAGTTCGCTCACCTGAATTAAACAATGTACTCCGTTACAAAACAAATCAAAACAATTATTCTGAATGCAACCTTGACAGCCTTTATTTTTGTTATTCCAACATTGACTAGATTTCATCAAGACAACATTCTAACAAAGTTTCAGCTCGATCAAAGTAAATAAGCAATATTCATGGTTAAAACATTTTTTCCTTTTATTGACCTAGTTTCTGACACAATATGAATCAATTCAAGCTGCCGAAGCAAACATTGTGGCATCACAAGTGTTAACAAGATATTGCTTCAATTTTGACCTAGCTTTTCAACTTACATGACCCATATTTGAACGTGGCTTATATATCATTAAGAAAAACATTCTGATCAAATATCAAACTGCTGTTTCTTCTTCAGAGTAAACAAGATTTTCCATTTTGACAAAATTTCAAACTACTGAAGCAAAGAATGCCGTGATTAGAGTATTAACAAGATTTTACTTCAATTTGACCTAGTGACCTAACATATTCAAACTTGACTTACATATCATCAGGACAAATTACTGATACAGTTTCAAAATGTTCAAGCTAAAAATGCAGAATCAATAGTGTTAACATGAATTTGCTTCAATTGGCCTAGTGACCACGATTGTCCTTCAATTTGGCCTATTTACCTTTTTTTTTACCTAATGTGACTAATACTCGAAATTGACCAAGATATCTTAATTACAAACATTCTGACAACATTTAAAACTGCTGAAGCAAAAATTGCAGGCTCTATGGTGTTAGCAAAAGTTTCCTCCAAAATTGACCTAGTGACCTACTTTTTGACCCATCATGACCCATGTTCGAACTTGAGTTATGTGCTTGTTTTGCTACAGCAGCTCGACATTTGATCAGAATGTTCATATAAACGTTAATGAAGATCGGGTGCAAAATGTAGCATGTAGATTGTAAATCTTTACGACGGACGCGGCACAGACGCCGGACAAGTTGTGATCCTTATAGCTCACTTTGCACATCGAGCACAGCTCAGCTAAAATGTGAATTGGCACATAAATATTACGAATAAATGACACCAAGGTAAAATTTTGTAATTTTGCCACTATTCTGATTCCGCCTGACTGCCATGTTTTTCCACTAATCAGTATGGCTTAAATGATTTCTGTAGACGGTCACCAAAGCAAAATTTCTACTAAATCATATAGGAATCTGACGAGCAAATTCAGAGCAGAAGATTTATAAAGTTTGGGAATTTGGCCTATTTCTGGTGCCGCAGCAACCAAAGCTCTCAATGATATTGAAACCAGTCAAATCGGCTTGAACACAGTTAGTGGAGGATCACTGCAGTAAGATTTATTTCAATTTACTTAAAATCAGACAAACTCTTTAAACAAATTGAATTTTCAAATTATTACTGCCATATGTTTCCATTTATCAGTATAGCTTAAAGAATTTTGGTAGAGACTTCTTCAAGGGACATTTCCGCTAACACATATTGGAATATGACAAGCAGATTCAGAGGAGAAGATTTTTTTTAAAGTTTGGACATTTAAATTCCTGTGATGGTTGGTTTAAATTGTCATTTGGTTTAAAAGGAGATGATGTTTTAGCTAAAAATTAAAAGCGGACGACGAAAAGAGATTGCTCAGAATAGAGCACCTTCAGACTTCGGTTCACAGGTGATATATACAAAGACAAAGAAGGCATTGCTGTTATCAGGTATATAACATTTTGAGGTCCAGATAAGGATGAGTATAAAGCTTCTTTTCCAACAATATTTCTCTTAAATATCCAAAACAACATGGCCACGATGGCCCTAGATCGCTCACCTGAAATATACAAAGTGAATTTGCGCTGCCTCTTGCCGATCATGGTTAGTTTAAGGAATATCAAAGGGGGTCATTAAAGGTACATCTCCTCATTTTTTTTAAGTCAAACAACTTTCGGGGAGAAGATTTTAAAGTGTATACTATAGCCGTAGATGGCAAAAAATCCCCACCCCTGGCGGCCATGTTTTTTGACCAATCAACATGGCTTGATATAATCCGATATAGTGTCACACATGGAACGTTTCTACAAACTTATTTGACTATAGCCATATACGACAAAAATGCTCCGTCCTCTGGTGGCCATGTCTTTTAACAAATCAATGTGACTTAAAGAAATCTGATAAAGCAACACACAATGAATATTTCTTCAAAATAATTATAAAATCGGCCCAAAAGTTGGGGAGAAGCAAATTATTTTTTACGTTTGGTTGTCATGAAATCCAGAAATCTGCATGGATCCCCAACAGTTGCAGGACATTGAGAAGACGCTGTGTGCGGAGTTTCTTGCCGATTGACCCGACCCACTGGTTACAGAGGAAAATATGTTGACGGACGACGGACAAAAGGCGATCGCAATAACTCACTTTGAGCACTTCGGGTTTAGGTGAGCTAAAGACACGTTGAAGTTGGTATCCAAAAGATCGTCTTATTGAGACATTTATTTGTGTACACACAGCACAGGGGTAAAAGGTAATGTAGACATTTTAAAACATGCAACTCGCCTCTTATCTAGAGCCGTGTAAACTAAATTTTATTTCCACATATTGAAGCAGGAAAAAGCTTAAGATATTTAAACCATCGTACTTACGCGAGTCAACATCCAAACATCTGTCAGTACCTGAAATTGGCAGTCCCCTTATATCTGGAGTCTGAGGCGAGTCATTAGTACTGCTACGTTGTAAAACTATAGCGAGGCGGGCGGAGGAATCATCCTTGTGAAGACCTAAAATAAAATTCAGATTTGTTCAACATTTTACATCTTCATACTATTATTAGCCCCATTAGCTCAGTCGGTAGCTGTCAATCCAGGGGTCGTGGGTTCGAATCCCGGCTAGGCCAACTTTCTTTCCGACGTTTGACAATAGTCAATGCGACATGCGTCATTCATTCGTCTTCCACAAATGAGCTAAGTCTATGTGGAAAAGCAGCTAGTTGCTTGAAAAGATTGTTGTGTCAAGTACTGGTGTGAGCAAACCAGGAAATGCATGAGTAGGTGAACTGGCCGCCGTAATATGACTGAGAAATTGTTAAAAGCGGCATTAAATCCGAATCAATCGATCAATCAATTCATACTATTAACCCCTCTGTAGCTGTCAATATTTGAGGTCAATGTGGCATAAGGAGAAATTGCTCATGTTTTCAACTCTTTTCAATAATCTACATTCATCCGTTGATATATTTTGCCACTTGTTTTCAATGTGATATGTAGTTATTACCCATATAGCATATATTTGCTTGTGCATCCAAGCTAAGGATCTAGGTATACACTGTTTAACAGAAGTTTATTCAAACCTTTCATGCATAATTGGCAAACAAGACAGAGCCATGTTTGATGCGCTGGCTGATCTAGACCTTTAGTTGTTTGACATGCCTAATTGTTGGATTTTGCAGAGTTCAACAACATCTGGAATTATATTAGCTATTGGATTAATCATCAAACAAAGTTTATAAAAATGGAGTAATATGTCAAACTGACCTTTATATTTGACCTCCCATACACCTGTTTCCAAGTCAACACGAGCTCTTTTGACATGAACATCTATACCCTCTGTACTATTGTGTTCACCGATATTGACTTCTTCTCCCAGCAGCCTTTTAGTGAGAGTAGACTTACCAACGTCGAAATGTCCGACAACCATTACACGAATACTATGCACTTCTGTTTTCCCCTCACCAAGAGCCTTTATATACAGATCCCTCGACCTACTGTCCATACGTACAATTTCAAGGGGTAAATTGGTTTCTGGGTTAAACAAGATAAAGAAATATTGAAATGTTTTCGTTTACATGTATCAGAAAAAAAGTGTTATAACTTTGTAATAAATTTGCAGGTACTATTTAATCAAATTGTTTTCAATGGTGCCAAAGAGCTTACTTATAGTAAGAATTATAAAACTTTACCTCTCTTTTAAAACTATTATCCCTTTCAAATTTACATACACATTTGGATGTTTTAACAGCAGGAATTGCTTTCAATGTGATGAATAAGGTCTCGTTTATAGAGAAATTCTATATTTTTATTGTTATCTTACTTAATAAATTCCTGACGTTTCAAAGGAATGCATCAAGTAGTTACTGAGGTATGGACTCTTAACGTATTTGTACGCAAAACGTTAACCACAATTTCTAAGTAAAATCAAAGTACTGAAAGTACGGAGGTCGAATTTATGTGTTATGTAATGTAATTAAAAACGAAAGTGCATATAACAACTTTTAACTTGTTAACCTTTTTTTAATGCAACATGACTGACACACAACTATGCAATATAAGGCCAGAATAAACTATCCTTGGTCACACATTATTATTTGCGGTGTTAACATGATTAACCCCTTATCGATTGGTCCACATGCTAAATGATACTATCATGCAAATATCACATAAGCATATTCATGCGAAACAGTTTTTTTTAAGTTAATATAGTGTATATTAAATTATTCATTTGAGTGATCAGTAAATAAACATTAAATAACATATATTAAGTATCTTGACAGTCAAAGTTTAATGTAGCCCACAAATGTGCCAGCATCATACTTCTTGTGTATGCAAATGATGTAAAAAGTATCTGGATGAAAACTTAAGATCAATTTACTTAGAACTTATGGAAGGCCATATTTAGAGTGCACACACCAATAACATTATGTAAACTTAATCATCCAAGAACAAGTGTTTGACATTTACAGGCTAATTGCCTGTTTCCCTCATTCAACAATACTGCAGTGGACGACGTTGAACAAATATTGTCAAAATGTTCACTTTAGTGCAATTAATATTTCTCTTGTTTTTACCTTTTCACACATACATCACATATGTAGCAGAGAGCTTTGACAACAATTAGGCAGAACTTGAGGTTGTTTGGAAAATCTCAGTAAATGAAATGTTAACCATTTTCCTCATGATATATTTACTTTTTGATGCCTGTGCAACAGTAGGCTTTTTGAAAACATACCAACAAATTAAGAATTTGCTCTAAACGACAACTTCCTCCCTTTGTTGCCATGTTATCAACTCTTTTCAATTATTGAACTTTTCATTTAAGAAGGATTTCATTCTTTGGCAGCGATTTGTTGTATGTGGGAAAGGGTAAATTCTTCAATAGATTTCAAAACATTGTGGCAATGTAGAAATTGCATGATTTTGGAAATGTCTCTTTTTTGACACAGTATTTTAAAGTTATCTGCTGCAGGTGCATCAAAATGTGTCTACTAAAGATACACGGTTTAGCATTTGAATTAAACAGTAGTTAGTTATAAACATATCATATCAGGTAAAAAAGATAACTGAGTCAGAGCTTATTAATATAGAAACATACTGATAATACTTCAATTAGCAAAACGATTGTTATAAGCTAGGCACTGTACTGTAATTAGCAAGAGATGAATCAGTATAAAAGTCACTTTCACTTTAACAAGAGGGCCATCATGATGACCCTAGCTCGCTCTCCTGAATTATACTGCAAAACAAATCAAGACATTTATTATGAATGCAGCTTCCGCACGCAGTGTTAACAAGATTCCCTTCATTTGGCCTAGTGATCTATATGTATAGTTTAAGTCAATAATATATATATATATCTATCTATCTATCAATACAATTTTAATTTCAACATGGACTAGATATAATCAAGACAACATCCGTATAAACTTTCAATTAGCTCAAAGTAAAAATGCCGCCTCTGAAAATTTAACAATATTTTCCTTCAATGACCAAGTTTCTGACACAATATGACACGTATTCAAACTTGACTTAGAAGTGAGATATAATTCAGACAAACTTTCTGACAAAATTGAGGGGGTTTCGCTGTTTTAGATTTGATGGAGAGAAAAGTTCTGATTGTTTGTTATAAAGATTAATGAAAAAAGTAGCTTCTATAGTGTTCAGAAAGATATTCTAACCTTCTTTAACTAAACCCAGGCCAGGTTACTCAACTGACTGCTTAACAAGAGTTTTATTCAATTTGGCATTGTGACTTAGATTGTATCCAAATATGGCCCATATTTGACCTAGATATCATAAATACGAACATTCTGTCAAAATGCCCAACTGATAAAACAAAAAGTGTGGCTTAAAGGTGTTAACAAGTTTTTTATATCAATTTGAACTACTTACCTACATTTTGACCCGACATGGCACAGATGTTTACTTGACTTACATATCATCAAGACAAACATTCTGATAATCATCAGATGCAACATGCTCAGGTTGAAGATATGACATCTATAGTGTTAACAAGATTTGTCTTCAACTTGACCTAGTGACCTAGTTTTTGACCTCATATAGCCCAGTTTCGAACTTGTCCAAGATTTGATGAAAATAAATGTTCTGATAAATGTTCATGAATATTAGATGCAAAATGTAGCCTGTATATTGTTAAGAAGGGCATATGTTGAAGACAGACAGACGCCGGACAAAATGTCATCACAAAAGCTCACATTGCCCTTTGTACACAGGTGAACTTAACATAAGGTACCTTTTGAGAGAGAAAATGCTGTCATTTAACTCACCATATTTAAATTGTTTGTTTGTTTGATTCCTAATGAAATTGTATTTTGATTGTATTTGTAATTCTATGTGACTGTTTTAGAAGGCATCATGGGAGATAAGTGTTAACTCACTAAATGAATCACCTTCGTAAAATAAAGTATTATTATTATTATTACTAGAGTAAGCACTAACAGTTCCTTTTTTGAAAAATAAAACAAATCACATATTAGCGGTTTTTTGTTTGTTTAATGGTTTTGTCTGAATAAAGCACTTTGATAGTTAACATGAAATTTATTATGAGCAATTTTATTGTCGGAAATAAACATACAAAAATCAAAATGATGTTTTAATAATTCAATTCGATTCAATGCAATCCTTCATTAACCAATATGTGTCTATGTCTATGGCCATTTACAAAGTGGAAGAATATGGCTCAGACAAAAGTAAAAACAATACATAACTATACAGTATGTCAGATAATTAAAATAAAAATGGTATATAAAATGAAATAGATACATAGTAAGAATAGGTAAGGGCACAGCAAAAAGCTTTATTACGTCATCGCGAAACAAATAACCTTTCGAAATATATCTACATATATTTATTAATATCTTCTTTTTTAACGTGACAGAAATTTTTAGAAATTTATCAATATTGGCCCATTGCGTATGACCAAGATGATTTAGTTTGATACTTGAATATTTTGGACAACATAAAAGAAAATGATATTCATTTTCGATTAGGTTTGGACAGCAAACTTTGCAATGCAATGCATCTGTTCTCTTGGAATATCATTAAAAGGACCAGATTCAACTTCTATCTTATGAGAACTTAATCTAAAACAAGCAAATGATTTAATCCATTTTTTATTCGAAATTGTTTTCTAAATATTTTTCCTAAGATAATTCTTTTTTGAACTTACAATAATATTCTAACTTTGGCGAGTTTTTAATTGACATATTCCAACTTTGAATAAATATTCTTCTTTTAAAGATTGTAAGATATAGATATCACCATCATTGTAATTGTTTGCCTGGCATTGTTCAGTTGTTGTACGCGTTAATAAATCAACAATATAAACCTTCGCACTTTTGTATTTTTCGTTTCTTGCTTCTCATTCTTTTAAATAAAGAAACAACTTTAATTATACTGATGCCCGAGGGGGCAATATCTTTCAATCAAACTCTTTTGTTATCAATCTAGTAAACCTACAAGTCGCTTCACACCCTTTTGTATATGGCCTTTCACAAGTACTGTCACGTGTCATATTGTTGTTTTGACTGGTTCCCGAAATATTTGCAAAGGACTGAAAAGAAATAAGCTGGACAGGGTAGCATTTAAGCGCACCTGTTGAACATGGCTGACAAAGAGTGAAAACAAATCTTGTGCGAAGAATTTTACTGTTATTTTGCGTTTTTAACAAAAAAAATACAGTTATAACTGTGAAAAGGAAAACTTCATAACGGGTTTACAACAATAACCCAAATCTTTACACAATGGCGACTAGAAGAAGTGAGAGAAGGGTCACTCGGTCGAGTGCTGCACAAACAGAACCAAAACCGGACTCCGTGACTGAAATGAAAAATGAACTCCAACAAACTGAAATACGATTTAGAAAAGCATGTAATCAAATAAATTTATTGAACAGAAAAATGGAAAGCATACACAAACGATACAATTGTGCTAAGAAAAACAATCACCGTGTGTTCAGATATAAGCTTAGACTGAGACTGGCTGTTGTGGAAGGACTTAGAAATATGTATTACGAATACGCCAATAAAAAGGTAATTGCTTCAGTTCTTCTCATCTTTGTTTAAGACTTGCATATAATGTGCAACCGAATCCTTTTGAAAACAAACATTAACATATTGCTGCTGGGCTTATCATAACCAATCCTCGTCTTTAACAAAGTTGTTAACTGTGGATATATGATTTATTCAGAAATACACAACGGCGAAATAAAATGTTTGGTGTCATATCACCATCATCCCCAGACCCCTATGGTTCCTAGTGACCCCACTCTGGTAAACTGCTTGTGTTCAGTTGTGTGACTTTGGGTCGAAGTCAAAAGTAGAGGGAGAAAATGTAACGGAAACGGGGTATAGGTTTAAATAACACTTCTACGGCCTTGTCGTAGAAGACTACTTTTATAGCGAAGTTGGTATACCTATTGATAAAGTTAAGCAACATTAATCGCAGTTAGTACCTGGTAGGGTGACCCGCGTTGGCTTTAGTGCAGTACACATTACATTATTAGGCAGCATAAGCAGCTAAAGCTAGCATAGATACGTAGTTGAAATGGCAGGCGTAACCATTTGACTTAAGATATTACATCTTAATAAGTTAATGGACCTGTTAAAATGCCAGTATGATTTAAGCGAGATTTGTTCTGTGTGAAGTACAAGAATTCAATCTAGAGCTGTATTATTAATTTATTTAGTAATTGGTTATATATACATGTGTCTTATAAAATTTTAATTTTCTTTTTCAGGCATCACGTGTTGTAGAACTTCGTCGAGAACTTTATAACGAGGCAGTAGAAGTTGTAGAGCAGGAAGATAGTGATTATGGAGACTCAGAAATGGAAGAAGCAGAATAATTGTGTTTACACTCTAGTCACCTGGATATCTATTCTAGTTCTTACTTTAAATCAACAAAAGTCTCTTCTTCTAAACATTATTGTTTATGTTAACCTATTCTGAAATTTGTTTTATTTGAAAATTTTAGAACGGAAAGATCTTATAAAGGATTGTTGGTCAACATGTGTACCAAGGTTCACATAGTTTATAAGATTCATAGAAACAATGACGGGTCAATCTTGCAATCTTCATCAGATAGAACAAGTTGACTGTTAAGGAAGATGTGTATTTAAACCGATTTTCAGCTTTAGGCCAGCAAAGATTAAACATTTTTCCATAGAATGGCACTTATTCTTATGCGCATGTTTGCTACAAAGATCAGTGTCAATGCATTACATTGTCAATTTTTAAATTCAATCTGTGCTATTGCTGGTACTGGTTAACCAGTTTCCTGACATACTCAAATCGCAACCTGAATCCCATTTCTGTTTTTTTTCTATGTTTAATCAAAAGGATTCTTTCTATTTGTCATACATATTTTTGGCTGTATATTTTCTGAATGAAGATGACTTAAAATGTTCATGTATCATTCGGCTAAGTTACAAGTGGAAAGCAATGTCAAGCTAACATAAATATTAAATGAGTATTTATGATTTGTATAGTATTTTAGATTTGCATTTGTTTGCTTGTTGCCATTTAAGACTTATGTAAAGTTCAACATGAAAGATTTTACTTAAAAGGAAAAAAATCTGACATCTGATATATATATATGTTATTGTTTAAGAAGTCAATTTTAGATTGCACTTTTGCCAGTTATTTGAAAGTTTAATAGTTAAATTTGTTTTTAAATACAATTGTTGCAAACAAGTTTAAATGCTTTCAAATGAAACAGTTTTTACCGCAATACTTAATTTAAAAAATGTAACTGGGAAAATGAATTGACTGCTGACAAATGAATAATGCATGCACTCAAAAGTTGGTAAAGATAGATATAATATTGCCTCACCCAGAGATCTAGATTAGGAGAATTTTTTCATTCTTAATCTTATTTGACATCCAAAACCAATGTTGTGGGTACTCGAAGGAAGCGTCTCAGTGAGACGATTCTTTTGAGTACCCACACCTTAGGTTTTAATGAGTGCAAAGGGAGATATTATAAATATAGAAAAGACTCCACTTTATGATCTAGTCCTTAGTTTGCTGCATGTATAAATACTTTAAATTCACTTACCTTAACCCTTTCCCTCATACGACAATTCTGCAGCAGAAGACTTTGAACGTATTTTGTCAAAACATAGATAAATTCTTTAATTGAATGGATAACCCCTGACTTAAAGGGGAAAACATTGTGGCA
>JAUELF010073393.1:0-16278 GCA_031471495.1 Clinocardium nuttallii | reverse complement strand
TACCCAGGGATCATGAATAATTAAATTTAATTGCGCGCTAAATGACTTTAGCTGTCGATGCGCCATAAAACAATATATACATCCTGTTATTTCGACTTTTGAAAACATTATGGAAAAAGATAAAAATGCTCTTATGAGTAAATTCTCCTGAGGTCATAATGTTTTGCTTTTTTATTGATGTATCATTATAAGATAATTTCAATATTTTTGCCAATATGTTTACAAAAATCGTCCGCTGGTGATTTGTTGTATGTTGGAAAGACTTAACCTTTAACCCCAAAATACGTATTTTAACGTTTTATATACGACAGAATACTTCAAGAAACATTAGGAAAAATAAAGAATTAACTCACATAGAGCAATTTAACATTTGTCATAGAGTTTTGAAATGTATTCCAATAATTTGGTATATTTCCATATGTATGCACATAAGTCGTCTGCTGCATATATGTTGTATGTGGTAAAAGGTTAAACAACATTAAATTATCTTGCCACGCACGTCTTTAATCATTTGCAAACAATATTCATTGAGATCAGTATGCACTTTCGCGCCGTCTAATCTGAATCTACATTGTTCGCTATCCATTTATTAATTATAAGCAACCATTGACTCCAAGGAACCTCTTATACATCAACGGTGATGGTACCAAGTAAAGAAATTCGTCATGATAAGGGGTAAGCTCCAAATTGGCCTAACTGAATAGTATAATAAGACGTGGTTACGCGTGTTTAAGTTCCAACAATCCAACCGAGAGATTCCCAAGACAAATTGCGGAGATTTGACGGATTACGACATTACGCCCCCAATGTCGTAAAAAATACTGTTTCCGGGGCCGAATTACGATGCAGAGGGACTCAAGTTGTTTCGACCCCCTTCCTAATCAAAAGAAGTACTCTTCATTGGTGTTGAGACGTTATCATGGCATTGATAGAGGGAGATGAATCTACGAGGCATCGATCCAAACAAACAAATCTGATTTCAATTTGGTTCATGACTAGGCCGCGTCAAACAGAAAAGGGAAATGTTATAGTTTTATTTATTAGATATATGAAACGATTAAATGTAGTTTCTATATCACAACCAGAAGGTAATATATTGTGATACGAGTACATGTTCTTGTAAAATAGAATTGCCATAAATCGTGAGAGTACCAGCATTTATAATCCTTATTTTTAAACCTATCCGCGCGATCTGATCTGAATTTGTACAATTCGTCAATTAGTAATAGAGAGTTTCAGGAAACTCCTGAAAACCAGTATCCATCGGGATCCTTAACCCTTTCCCTCATACGACAATTTTGCAGCAGACGACTTTGAACATATTTTGTCAAAAATTAGAAAATCTCTATAATTGAATGGATAACCAACCTATGACTAAACGTGGAAAACTTTGTGACAAAAGGAGCAAGTGTTCGTTTTGAGCACTTTGTTTTCAAAAAGCCGTCTGCTGCAGAGGCGTGAGAAAGCGTATATATATGGGAAAGGGTTAATGCAACGACAGGTATTTTCCACACGTGTAATAATGACGTTAAGGTTGGATGTTCTGGAGAGCTGCTCATCTATAGTAATGCTATACTCCTGTTTAAACGAATATTCTTATTATTCCATGCATGGACACGGTAAAGACAGGTAGCAATAGACACGACTGGCAAAAGGCTAGAACGGTAGACCCATTTAAATCCTGAATATGCGCGTTATTGCGTTGAAATAATAATCTGAGTTTTAAAAACGCTTTTCACATGGCGTGGCGGAAGTCGATCACAAACGTAACTAATCCTCGGTGTAGGATATAGTTAAGTCTCTTTGGAAAAACATCATTCAACGTATAGATAGAGTTTCAAAGATTGCACGAGCGCTTAATCAATCAGCGTGAACGCTTAATTAGAACTCATTCTTGAGCAGATAAATTGCTTTCAAATTGACTACCAATATTGCATGGAATACGTGTCTTATACTCACCACTGGGTTATTGAGGGAAAAATTGGAATTCCAAAGATGAAGACATAGAATGACTCATAGATCTTATAGGAAACTATGGTCGTGACTATGTGAGAATGGGTGCTTTTGGAACTGAAAATTGAAATGCTTTAAATTGTTCTTGTTCGATCATATATTTTCTTACTGCTAACATATATTTTGAAAAGTGGCCTACCATTGCTTTACATTGAAATATTGTTAATTAAAAGCGGTGACTCATTAATAGTCATACATGTACTTAACATCTACAGCATCCGAGTGATGGCCATACATCAACACTAAGTCGAGATGTTCCAATTGTTCTTGGTGTAATCGACATTTTCTTACTGCATACATGTATTTTGAACAATGGCCTACCACCTCTTTATATCAAAATAGTGTTGATAATAAGCGAAGCTCATAGCAATTCGTATTTAACATCCATATCATCTGCATCATTTTCATACATACATGTTTGTTTGGACATTTTATCACTGCTAAATATTTGTTTTGAACAATGGCATAGCATCTTCTTACATTGAAATAGTGTTGATAAATAGCTAAGCTTATAACCAAATTATATTTAACTCCCTGATCATCTGCATCATTTGGGTATAATCAGGACATGTTGAATATGGTTTAATTGTTTTATGTTTGAATAGACACGTTCATTATGCTAACATATATTTTAAAGACTGGCCTACCACTATTATACATTGAACTATTGTTGATAAATAGAAAAGCTCATAACAGTTCATATCTAACACCTACACCATATGCATCATCTGGATATATCCAGGATAAGACGTTTCAATTGTTCTTACATATGTATTGAACCACCCTTTGTCATTGGAAAACTGTTTACTTAGTCCGAAGAATCAAGAGAAGCACAAATAAACCAAATGTAACACCCACATCATCTTCACCAAGTTGACTATTCAAGGACAAGTTCATGACTTGTTATACAGCTCGTAACCAGTAACCAGTTTCCGATTCCTTTGTGTATATAATTCGATGGTTTTAACATAGACAGGGCTGTTTGATTTGATTTACGTAGCGAGAACAAGTCGAATTGAATAGCAGACTCATCCGTTACACTGTCTGACTCTTGGAGAGCAGTCGTGTATTTTAGCGTTCACGAATAGATACTCAGCATAATGTACATGTAAACTATTACTAAACGATGTTGACCGTATCCTGACATCGTTGCAAAAATGTATGTCGAACTGAAACATATGTATATAGATTGAATGTATGTCGAACTGAAACATATGTATATATATTGAATGTATATCGAACTGAAACCTATGTATATAGATTGAATGTATATCGAACTGAAACATATGTATATATATTGAATGTATGTCGAACTGAAACATATGTATATAGATTGAATGTATGTCGAACTGAAACATATGTATATAGATTGAATGTATGTCGAATTAAAACATATGTATATAGATTGAATGTATGTCGAACTGAAACATATGTATATATAATGAATGTATATCTTGCTGAAACATATGTATATAGATTGAATGTATGTCGAACTGAAACATATGTATATAGATTGAATGTATATCTTGCTGAAACATATGTATATATATATTGAATGTATGTCGAACTGAAACATATGTATATATATTGAATGTATATCTTGCTGATACATACGTATACACATTCTATGTAAGTCTTACTGAAACCTATGTATACATATTTAATTTATGTCTGACTGAAACTTATGTATACATATTTAATTTATGCCTGACTGAAACATATGTATATATATAGTTAATGTATGTCTTACTGAAACATATGTATATATATTATATGTATGTCTTACTGAAACTTATGTATACATATTTAATTTATGCCTGACTGAAACATATGTATACATATATTTAATGTATGTCTTACTGAAACATATGTATATATATTAAATGTATGTCTTGATGAAACATATGTATACATATTCCATGTATGCCTTACTTACTGAAACATCAGTTGACAGAGTCAATGTATTTATTGCTGAAACATAAGTTAACAGATTAAATGTATGTCTTGCTGAAGAATATGTTTACATATTAAATGTGTGTCTTGCTGAAAGATATGTATACATATTCAATGTATGTCGAAACATATTATACAGATTCACGTATGCTTTGCTGAAACATATGTTAACAGATTAAATATATTTATTGCTGAAGAATATGCATACATATTCAATGTAAACATATGTTTACATATTCGATGTATGTCTTACTGAAATATATGTATACAGATTCAATGTATGGCGTAATGAAACATATGAATATATATTAAATGTATGTCTTGCTGAAACATAAGTATATATATTAAATGTATGCCTTTCTGAAATATATGTATACAGATTCAATGTATTTTTCATTGAATCATATGTATACAGATTCAATGTATGGCGTAATGAAACATAAGTATACATATTCAATGTATGTCTTACTGAAACATATGTATACTTATTCAATGTATGTCTTACTGAAACATATGTATACAGATTCAATGTATGCCTTTCTGAAACATATGTATACAAATTCAATGTATATCTTACTGAAATATGTGTATACAGATTCAATGTATGTCTTACTGAAACATATGTATACATATTCAATGTATGTTCTACTGAAATATACGTCTACATATTCATGTATGTCTTACTGAAACATATGTATGCACATTCAATGTATGCCTTTCTGAAACATATGTATACATATTCAAAGTTTTGTTCATTGAAACATATGTATGCACATTCAATGTATGTCTTACTGAAACATATGTATACAGATTCAAAGTATGCCTTACTGAAACATATGTATACAGATTCAAAGTATGCCTTACTGAAACATATGTATACAGATTTAATGTATGCCTTACTGAAACATATGTATACAGATTCAAAGTATGCCTTACTGAAACATATGTATACAGATTCAAAGTATGTCTTACTGAAACATATAAGTACACATCCACTGTATGCCTTACTGAAAGATATCTTGGAAGCGCCCCAGTGAATATTAATTATGTTAACTATAAATTACATCAACAGAAATCCAATCACGTCTATTGAACCTGCATCTACTTTCTTTTCTTTCTTTATTGAATCTTAAAAAACTATCGTGTACAGCTTTGCATTTGGAAAGAAACCACAGCCAATTCCCAGACTATAATTATGAACGTGTATAGTTGAGCAGCTAAAAGTATAGATCCAGGTCAGACGGCACGAAAGTACCGCCTTAGCTGGCACTATACAAGTAGTATTTTTGGCTTCACAAAATCAGTAAAAGTGCTTACACTCTGATCCGTTTTTCACAAACCATAAAATATCGATCAGTGTATCTATTTCGTTTTCTTTTGCGTACGATGGGTCCAAACTTCGAATGGATTGACAACAATGATCAAGATCGGCTTGGGCCCATCAGAGTCTTTAATGTACCGCATATAAATATGAAGGGTTTTTTATGAGCCACGGTTCATATTATGTCATCACTAAATTCTATGAATCATTGCGGCGATGTTGACGAATGTATTATACGTCCCATTTGAGCTGAAGAAAGACATTTTGCGGTTGAAACGGATTCCATTTAAATTGAATTTCAGCAGTTTTTAAGAGTTTTATGTTTCGGTGATAATTTAAAAAATGCGTGAGAGAGCTGGTAAATCAAATTAAATTTGCATAATCATTAAGGTCAAATAACTGAGGCGTTCCAGATAATGTTTAATTATACACTCGATTTAGTGTTTTATACATATGGAACAAATAAAATTGAATAGACAAAACAAGTTGTCCATCTGTGCCTAATGGCGGTATTATGTTCGGTCGTTATTCGAACACTGAAGGGATGAAAACTAGTTCAGTAGTATCTGTGAACGACCGAAATGTTGATTACACTTTCTCTGTCGATCGTATACTCTCTCCATGCTAAATATGGAAGGGAAGAAATAATCGCTGCGGAATGTTCCTTTATTTTGGAATCCATTCACGCCGACAAAAAATACCAACAATTAACTAATAGTGTACATATACATTAATTTCTCAGGTTTAAAGAATAAATGTGACGAAACTTGTTTGTATATTCGCAGAAATTCCAACGAATAAATGATTTCAGCTCTGTTCATTGTTATTTAATTGTGTGTGTGTATAATTAACGATTTTATAGGACACTTAAAGTATTTAAAAAAGAATGTTTCTTCATTTAATGTTTATTGCTAACTGTTTCTGAATTATATATACGACTATTGGCGCCACTGCAGCAGACGACCTTTTTCCAGTTTTTGTATGCGTACATTGCTTCCACACTGTTTCTAAATAAGGCTTCTCAAAAAGCAAAAAAAAAAGAAGCTTTTTCCCAAATTTCAATAATTATTGCAAATCGTGTACAAACTATAAACGGTTTTCTGTCCATTATTATTAAAGGTTTCCCTTTATGTTAAGTTAAGCCTTTCACACATACAGCAAATCTACAGCATACGACTTCGAACAAGTACATACTTTAGAAAATCTCTATAAATGAAAATTTATTGAATAGAGTTAAAAACATTGTAACAATCGGGAAAATTAATTTATATTACTCCCACAAAGTTTCCGTTTAATTGGGTTTTACGACGTTTTTCAACATTGTTTCAGTTATTTCACGACGACAGTCAAAATGCGTCTGCATGTGGGAAAGGGTAACATTCAAATTTCATTACAATATTAACCACATTGCATGACAGGGTTGTATTAAATATTGCAAATAAGGCAGATACTGTGCTATTTGGTTGGTTTGTTGAACAGTTACTCACACCTGTTCATGTTTGTCGTAACTTCCGGTACATTAGGCCACCATTGCGATCGATTTGGTAAGTAAAATACACGTGGTCGTAACATTTATTCGTTTCGACGATTGCTTTAATTGAGCGAGAAAACCAACATCTGCGTGAAGTATCGACCCGGCTCAGCCTTAGCATGCAACGCAGGCTAATCCGGAAAGACACGTTTCGCCTCCTGTTGATTTTCTGTTTCAGGAATCATTACTCTATACCTCTACCACCATGAGACGGAATTTGTCGGCCCGTATTAGACGGACAATTCACCAAACAATGTGTTCCCTTTAACATTCTCTGGCGCATATCATCCACCTGTGTTGTCAAACGGAATTAATGAACCAGGATAAGACAAACACATCACCGACGAGATACGGCAGCCATGATAAATCACGTGACACGACCTTTGGCGCCCTCTTGTGTACGTACGTGACAGGAGCTACTTATTAACTATCCGGCGTGTAATATATGTATGTGTCATGAGTTACATACATTTGTTTGTCTCGTATTGCTGTACTGATTCAACGCTTTTAATTAAAAGGAAACAACAAGGAATGTCCACGGTATTGATCAAATATTGCATACATCCAATGTATAGATTATCGATTTTCAATTATCAATAGAATATCTGAGCCGTGCTCCAGGAAAACTAACCTTACCGCATCTATGAAGAGTATTACACATACTCTGCATGTCCATCCATTTAATCTGATCCAAATAGGCATTGGTTGATAGTAGAGTCATAAAACAGTCTATTTGCTTAGTGTCAAAATATGCAAAGCTAGACTAACCTACGCCGATGAGTAGATTTATCTCTGGATCGACACTGCGTACACTGACTTAAGTTTGATTTTCGCATCTGGAGGAAGACACCGTTATAGTGTATGAGTCGTGTCTTAACCCTTTCCCACATACATACAAGAAATCTGCAGCAGACAACTTTGAGGGGGTTCAAATCGAGCAACGACTAATTAAGAAAACTTACCTCTGACTAATGTTCTTAAAATAACGTCACCAAGAATAGATCCACATACTTTGTCAAAGTTTCTTTCGTATAAACAATTACCTGCAAATAAAAAGAGAAAACAAATATTTAAAGTCGATACATTTGTAAATTTGAAAAAGTATCCCTTTAAACCAACGATTTATCTGTAATTAGAGTGACACTGAGATGTGTTTTTATAAGTTTCTTTAACCTCACCCACGTGGTGACCTATCTGAAATACTTGTACTGCAGCAGACTACGTTTGGAAACATTGTGGAAGATATTTATTTCCGTATTTAAAAGAAATATTTCTCTACCATAGAGTTATTTGTTTTTCTCATCTTTTGAGAGACTGATGTGGCTCGAATCTCTTGATATATCTCCTTAAGAAAGGGAGACATCTATTTTACAAATATATACAGTCGACTCTCATTATGTCGAACTCTTCGGGTCATTTCAAATCAATCGACATCAACACAGTTCGATAAAGAGATAAAAGGTAAACTTCTCGCAAATCTTCGGACATGTCTGACATAAAAGACAATCGACATAAAAAGAACACTATGTCGATATAACGGGAGAATCGAGACTTCCAATGTCGAGATAACGAGCGTAGACTGTAGTCATAACAAAGAGCTCTAGCTAAGGAGCGTTATGATTGTTCTAAACTCGTTAGTTTATCCAATTACCTTATGTTGTGGGTACTCGAAAGAATCGTCTCAATGGGACGATTCTTTTGAGTACCCATAACATAGGGTTTCTATGGATAAAAAAAGAGATATTGTGGGGAAAAGAGCTGTAAACCCCTCCTTAGCTGGACCTCTGAATAACCATGAAACGTGTATACCGTCAAGACAATCAAGGTTAACATAAAGCACATGCATGCCAGTGTGTTTTCTGTTTTGTATCTGTTGTATATAACAAAACATGTAAATGCCACGTGCGATTGGACCTGATATTCCACAGACTTGAACCACCAAAACGCCTGCCGTATAGCAGCAGCTTTATGTAGTAAGCGTGTGTGTTTTTTTACGACAATGATCCAACCCTAGGGAGCGGTCAACAATTTTACAATAACCCTTTCCCAACTACAGCATCATTTCAATAAATATGTGTCATTGTCATGTCATAAAACGAATTTTAAAAAGACATTAGCAATAATATGGACAAACTCTAATTAGCAATGTTTAATCATTGTATAGAGTTGAAAGCATTGTGACAAGATATGAGAACAGAAATACGGTTTGTGTTCGATTCGGATATTGTAAAAATGAATAAACGGGTAATAACTGATAAGCCAAGCGTTGATAGATGGAACACTGATTGAACACAGATAATCCAGACTTTTGGGGTCAGTATCTCCTGAAACTTATCCTTTCGAATAGGCAGACGTATTTAACCCTTTCCCAAATACATCACATCTGCAGCAGACGACTTTGAAATCAAATGGAGAAAGATATGGAAAATCTTATTATATAAAAGTTTAGTTTAAGAAAAGAGTTGAAGGCAATTGCTGCTAAAGAAGAAATTTCTCATATTGCCACAACGTATTACACAATTCGTCTGCTGCAGTGGCTTCAGTAAGAGTCTGTATGTGGGGTTAAACGCATCTGCAGCAGACGAAAGCCATGAAGCAAAAGAAGACGTTGCTCATAACGAACAATACTTTCTTTTGCTACAATGTTTTTCACCTTTATACAATACTTATAATTTCATTAAAAAGCCATTTGCATATGTCTGCGAAAAAATGTCTGCTATCGTCTGCTTCAAAAGTGTTAATAAAGCTATGACATCAACATGCATCAACGTGCATCAAAATGCAACCGAACACTGGCTCACCAAGCGGTCCTCAGAACAGTTTATAAAGTTCCATTAGTAATCACAAAAGGGACATTATAATGCACGTTTATAATGGAACACTTTCACTTACAATGTTATCTGACATCGCTGATACAGTAAACATAAAAAATGTCGAACAAACAATAAAGGTAGAGATATGCTCTTGACGACTTGACAGAATATGTGCGGCACGGCAAGTCTTGCGAATTGGGATTTTTTCCCCACAATATCTATCGTATTACTCAACCAAATCATACGTTGTGCGTACTCAAAATAATCGTTTCATTGAGACGATTCTTTTTAGTACATACAGCATAGGGTTTAAAGGTCTAAAAAGGATGTTAGAACCTGAAAAACGCCCCTTATCTAGAGCTCTAATCATACAAAGGTTTAATGAAGTAAAATCAGTAGGGTTACAGTTCTAGGTTCTTTGTTAATTGATACATATAGGATTAAATTACATGTCGACGTACAGTGAAGACGCTTGCGATACTGTATGGATACACTGGCTCGTCTAAGTCCACACTGTACGCATATGCAGTAAGACCCCAAATAGCTAGACGTGGCTCGTGCCTACGGTATCTCTTTTAAAACCCTATCCGATCCCTTCATTACTAGTAGTTTGAATACGGATGGCCATTGACTTTACCGCTCGAAAGAATACATCGATGAAGAAAAACATTGGAAACGACATGGTCTAGGTATAATTGGTTTAATTGGTAATAGTTAATACATTAAAACATAAACTGAACGCACTATAAAGTTTTTAGTTAAAATATAAGTACGTATGGTAGGATACTAATTGGCAGGTTTAATTTCAAAGTAACTCTTCGTTTGATTGCCAAACAATTCATATCGGGTTACACACGCTATTTAACTCTCTATTATGTCATTCGTAGTGAAAAGGTGCTCAAGAACACACCTAGCCGACTTATGAAAAGGTTCCACTCGTAGCAAAACCTGATTTTCTAGTCAAAACAGACATAATGGTCAAACGTTGGTGAAAACATCACCGTGGAAAAACAAGTTATCATTAAACAAGCAAACGGTTTTGAACAATCAAAGTGCTGAATACACTGGGACATCCCGCTGCGTTTAGATAGAAATGCGAGATGAATTTTTAATTTGACATGAGTTATAAATTGCTGACTGAGTAAAACGATACCAGCAACCATAAATCTACCATTCACTGATACACGCTAAATTCAATAAAGGTGCAACTTCTTAACTCCAAACCACTAGTGTTACGTGTGTTTGGAATTACGTTTCTTGAATAGATCCGGGCCAAACTGTGCAACTGATATCATGTAATGACGGTTAACAGCAAAGTCATGTGTTTTCGTGTTTTCGTGATTTCGAAGGTGTGTATTGACAATGTTGGTTTCCTTTTTCATATGAAGCCGGTATTATCTTGAATCTAACACTTGGTGCTTATCTTCAGTACTTATATCTGATTGTATCTTCAATTTAAAAAAAAAACCCGCACTTCCTCTTATCAGTGTAGACTTTCTAAAGCATATAATGCTATAAAATGCAAATAAAAAATAATAGACACAAACCTGCTTCGTATCAAGATGAAACATATAACCCATAATTTTATTTAGTAAAATGCAATTCTTCAACACAACATTCAACGAATTATAGTTAAAATAGTAAGTAACTATGCTTTCTTTGGGTTTTCTTTTGTAGAATACAATCCCTCAATGTTTACTTCTACAATTTACATGCTATCTATGGCTTCTTTGGGTTTTCTTTTGTAGAATGCAATCCCTCAATGCTTACTTCTACAAACTAGTATGTTATCCATGGATATCTTTGTAGTTCTTTTTGTAGAATGCAATCATACAATGCTTACTTCTTTAACTTATAGTTTACATGTTATCTGCCGTTTCTTTAAGGTTTATTTGTAGAATGCAAACCCTCCCTTCTACAAACTAACATGTTATCTATAGTTTCTTTTTGATGATGTTTTTAGAATACACTCCTACAAAGATTAGTCTACTCACTAAAAATTACACACGTTTCCTATGTGAAAACCGGCCAAACCAGAGATAGTCCCAATTTAATCTTCTTCATTTGAAGATGATTTTCAATAGAAACGTTAGTAAATTGTAAGTTGTTTTCAATACAACATTTCATTGAGACGATTATTTTGAAAACCCACAATATAGGCTTTATGGAACACGTACATTGTTATGACTTTTATTCAAGAGATACGACTTTTATCTACAGCTACTTAATTAAACAACATCCTCTTCATTTCATGATGAAACAAAAAGGGAACAAAAACAAAAAAAGTCTCGTTGTATGATTAATTGAACTTATAAATAATGCGTTTATGACTGCTGCCCATTAAAATTATGAAACATCAAAACGGCTGTCTGATTTTGTTATCTAGGTTTTGTAGGCGTTAACGATGTATCCCTTATTGAAGTTCTTTGATAAAATACATAACTATATGTCTTCTTCCTCAAGAAAAAGGGGGTTCATTGTGTAGCTGCACACCAAACATAATTGAATCCGAGTCCCGACTCATTTCCTAACTCTAAATCATTTTTTTTTAATTCTAAATTTGTAGTATATTCTGAATGTCAAAATTCTATAACTTCGGATTGACTTGGCTGCATGGTTAAGCCAATCGGACTTTGTAACTAACTGTGTGCATTATAATGGTTTTAAGCTTTATTAGTGAATACCTATCTAGAACAGAATGTGAACTGTTCGCAATTTTCAACAGCACGACACTCAGCGGACTAAATAAGAAGGAGTGGACCGGTCGTTCCCCCAAATATTTATCTTACTACTCAACCAAATATATTTTCAGGGTACTCAAACGATACAAAATAGGGTTTGGATGTCAAATAAGGATTTTAGAATTAAAAAAGTTCCCTTAATCTAGAGCTTTGTCACGTGGCTCGAATGCATGTCTTTATATTTTTCAAAAAGGCATGGATTGAAAGAAATTTGTTTATGGTTTCTGTAGGATAGAGGTTTCTATAGACAGTCATGTGAAAGGTTAAGTAAATTGTTTTTTCCACATTTAATCTCCCTTCTAACCATACCAAACCCTATGTTGTGAGTACTCAAAAGAATTGTCCCAGTGAGCCGATTCTTTTCAGCACCCACGACATAGGGTTAAAAAGTCAAATAAAGAGTTTGGAACATGAATTGCTTACCTTATCTCCAACTCTTGAACAGTTATACTGTTTACCCCCATCTTACAACCCCACCTGTTCCACAATGGTGAGAGATACGCCTAATTGTGAGTGACGCTCTGTCAGATAAAGGTCTTACGTAGGAAGGGTTTTAGGGTTCTGTCAAAAATAGCTCGAGATAAAAAGTATAAGAACTGTGATAAAATGTTATAAAATGTTTTCCGTCTTATCATGTTATGAGAAAACAATGTACCCCTTACCAGAAATATGCCCTCAAAAAACCCAGCCGTGACGTTTTTTTGCAAACCAATTATAATGCAACGTCTTATTGTTGATTCATATTTACTTAAACAAAAAGCCATTAGAAATTCCGACTTATTCTTAAAGAACTTAAAGAAAAACTGGATGTGTTCTTTCATTCTGAGGTCAGCTATGGCTAACAAAGGCAAGCATGATTCAATTTAAACAATTGTTTCTTGTTCCATAATGTTTTCAGGCATCTGCTGTAGAGTCAGTCAAACTATGTATTGTCTACTCCAGTAGCATGGTTTACCTTTTGATATATCCCAAGGTTAAAACGTTTTTATATTGATTGATTGGGGTTTAACGCCGTTTTCAATATTTTTTCACTCATATCACGGCGACCAGCTCACCTACCCATATGTTTTCTGGCTTTCTCACACCAGTACTCCATACAATAATCTGTCCAAGCAACTGGCTGCTTTTCAACATAGACTGTTTACCCATTGGTGACAGACGAATGTCGCTTGTCACAACGACTTTTGTCAAACGAAGATAAGAATGTTGGCCGTGCTGGGGTTTTAACTCAAAACCTATTGATTGAAAGCCCGCGTCGCTACAAACTGAGCTACCGGGGCTCGGCTAAAACGTGTGTCTATGGAATCCGTCAAGTGGACAACGTGTTAACTTCTGGAGTTTTAGATGATAGAAGACTTCTAGTATGTATTCTAGTGACGACTATGTATAATACGTATTTCCACATACGACAAATGTTCAGCAGACGACTTTGAAAACATATATGCTAAATATGACAAATAATTTTAAATGAAAGTTTAATTATCGAACCGAGATGAAAACCTTTTGGCAAAATGAGCAATTTCTTTTTTTTCAACTATGTTTTCAAAAGACTGCTAGTGCAGAGGCGTCAAAAAATGGTTTTTATTTTGGGGAAAAGGTTATAATTATCTGTCTTCGAAAATGGTTATGTTTTGTTTTATTGGAACTAGTAACAGAGAGCCACTTTGTGGTTTAAACTGAGTGCCTGGAAATGTTAATATTCCAAAACATCAAAATATTCATGCAAATGGCAAATACTGTAGAAAATAATTAAATAAAAATAACGCCAAGAACATGCTTTTGAGCTCGAATTTAAGCTCGAAGGAATCTTAACACTATTATCATACTCATGTCATTATTTATCTCGAGATAGCATTCATATATACATGAAGAATAATATGCTTTCCCGACTTTGACTTACAATTGCACAAAGTATAGCAGTTAATAATCAAAATATGCCAGCGAGAGCAGCGTTTTAACCCTTTTCGACATAGTATAAACACGTAGGAGACGCTTTTAAAAATATGTAGTCAAATAAAAATGTGGAACAATTATTTAGTTAAGTATTGAATAGCGTTGACAACACTGTGACAAGAAGGAGAAATTGCTTATCAAGAGCAATTTCTCCTTTTCCCCATTGTTTCTAAAAGTCGTTTGCTACAAACGCATTAAATTGCGTCTGTGTGCGGCAAAGATTTAATTGGCGATTCACTGATAATACGGTAATGTACGAGAAGGCGGTTAATTATGCTGTAATTTATGGCTACAAGTTCGCAACACAAAACTGGTGCCTTCTTCATTATGTAAATTTATGGCTATTCAACGTTTTCCAGCAGGCGTAGGATTGTTTAACTCTTTCAAATATACCGTCGCTATAATGAGTATTTTCCCCCTTCCCTTTTTGTTCAAACTCCGGATCAAAGGTAAATATATATATATATATATATATACTTCCAAGAACTACAATGATTACCTCCCTTATCCGCCATATTTCGATGGGTATATTTAAAGAGTATGTGACATTCATAAAACACAAAAAGGAACTTTAGTTTGACAATTTATTTCGTTGATGATTGTTGTATCTATAATAACATATTGATTTCATTGTTTTGTACATGAAGTTGTTTAAATATATTCTATTTTATTTTCAAATTATTGCAATGCCTATTAAAATAACCGAATGTGGAGGTAACACGTGGGCACAATGTAATGTTCTGAAATGTTTCCACAATCTGTTATACTTGGACGAATGGTATCATGTAAGAGTCGCTACCGCCCCTGTGGTGTAGAGGTAGAACGTCCGCCTCGACTACCGGAGGTCGCGGGTTCGATCCCCATCCGGTCATACTAAATGGTCAGTACACTACAAATGGTAGTAATGGCTTTACCTCAGTGGTGCTAAGTATTTTTGTGGTTAGCATTACAAATGACTTAATCTCAGGGGATCAGTAACCCTTAGAATGATTAACATACACAATAAGATATATCTGAAAGACTTTTAAAAGCGCCGTAAACAAACAAATAAGATACATCGACACTATATCATACATAGAACTTTGTAAGAAACATCGACACTATATCATTCATAAAACTTTGTAAGATACATCGATGCTGACATGTAATGTGCTCACGTCTGTTTCAAACAGTGTCAAATTTCACCACGGGTCAACGCGGCGGATTTGCACCATGTGAAATATGCACTGGACACCTCTTTGATACTAATGAACCAAACATGTACACGCGGGGTGTCAGGCAAAAACGAGCTATTTCACCGCTCATTGTTGGTGAAATCATATGAGCCGCATGTGGTCTCTGCGTAAAGTATCGATCCTGACCAGCCTATGCATGCCGCGCAGGCTTAACCGGACAGACACGTTTCGCCTGTCCTGTGGATTTTCTGTTTCAGAAATCATTTCTCTATACCCCAATCCCTCGGAGACGGAATGTGTCGGTCCGGATTAGTCTGCGCGGACAGCGCAGGCTGATCTGGTCGATACATAACTCAGATGCCATAATGTTGGTTTTCTCGCGTGACTGCTCAATTATGACCAAAATGCGAAATTTGCCTCCTTTTCCATAATTATTTCAACTATGTTCGATACTTATATGCGCATTTATCGAGATTTTCCATATTTTTTCATTTTGTCACAATGTTTTTAAAATACAGCTGCTGCAGAAAGACATCATAAAGCGTATGAAAGGCGGGAAAGGGTTATATGAATTGGCTGCTAGAGTTTAGGTTTAGAATTTGCTACTTTTACACGTGACTTGAATTCAATGTTGCAAACAATTTAGGGCAATTAACCCCGCTCTTTGAAGATGTTCGTCTGCTGGTGTCAAATATCTTACAAACTGACCGCATCTGGTCATACTTCGGACCGGTTTGCTTCTGGTAAGTCCATTATGACCCTGACCTACTAGCGTCAT
>JAUELF010073174.1:0-16285 GCA_031471495.1 Clinocardium nuttallii | reverse complement strand
AATAATCGTACATTAAGATATCTATCTTAGAAAATATATTTAAAGAAGGTTTCGCTTTTAGTGAATAAAAATTTATCCTGTTTGAGTTCATACATGTTTACAAGTACATGTATAATTTTGATGAAGTTACATGTTACAATTTAATTACTTATCAGAATGATTCAAATAGGTAATTATGGTTTGAAAACCTTTGAGGAGTGTTTAATTATGAGTTATTATTGGCTCAATTTCTGCCAAATGTTGTTCATTGTCGTCTTTTGCAAGGGCATTTGAATTCATCTGTATCCGAGAAATAGTGAAACACATTTTTAAGGCTTTCCCACTTACGGCAAATCTGCAGAAGACAAGCAAAAATGTGAACAATTTCAATAAATGAAAGTATACCGATAGTAAAGAGTTGAAAATATTGTGGCAAAGGGAGAAATTGCTCATCATGTTACAATGTTTTTAAAAGTTGTCCGCTGCAGGTGCAACAACATGCATCTGCAAGTGAGATACGGTTAAAGATAATAAATATATTTCTGAGTGGGAAACAAAACTTGAGTATTTTTTTCATCTGTTTGTGGGATTTTGTCTTTTAACCATTTACTTCATATAGACACTTTTTGAAGCTTTTTGAAAACATTATGACAAAATGAGAAATAGCTCAAAATGAGTAATTTCTCTTTTTGCCACAATGTTTTCCGCTTTTAGTCCAAAATTGTAATCCCTTCAATTATAGAGATTTTCTATATTTTGACAAAATATGTTCAAAGTCGTCAGATGCATAATTGTCCTATGAGGGAAAGGTTAAGATTGATATGCTTTGAAAACATCAGAGGAAAATATTGAAACATTTTGAAAATGTGAATTGTAATTTTTCTTTAGATTTGAAAATCATTGTGGGTACTATTTTTGGCCAATTTTTCCATTCCAAAAAAAAGTTGTCGGCTTGATTTAAGTAGTCAGAGGTCATCGGTATCTGGGGGAGGGATATATAGTCATATAGTCTGCATGATTTGATTGTTATTTACAGTTGAGGGTAAACAAGCAGCTTGATGTAATAATCAACAAAAATATAACTGATACAGTTCTCTACAAGCCATTCACAGAATATGCTGTAACCTTGTTTGGTAATGGGACTGAGCTGTAAGTTGATGTCAAAATCCCATTACATAAATATCATATGACATGACTAGTTTGGTTTCTAGTCTTACACTCATGTCTTTGTTACAAAGCAGAAACCAAACTATGAAAATGATGTTGCATGACTCAGCGGTTTGACCTTTAATATAAAGTTTAAGTCAGTTTAGCGCCAAAACTGGCAAATTTCATGTACATCTTTCTGAAATATGTGTCATAAATTACTTTATGTGATAAATAGAATATCTCATTTCTGTTTAGTAACACTTTTAATTAATAAACTCATTAACTAAGCTGAGTATGACGCTCACCAAGGCTCATGGTATATCACATTAGTAAACTCTTTCAATAATAGTGATAATAAATAAATACTCATGAAATATCCTCTATTTATCACTCTTTCTAAAGTCGTAAAATAG
This sequence comes from Clinocardium nuttallii, assembly GCA_031471495.1. NCBI lineage: Eukaryota > Metazoa > Mollusca > Bivalvia > Cardiida > Cardiidae > Clinocardium > Clinocardium nuttallii. Next base: position 14,744 of record JAUELF010073174.1, on the reverse strand, counting down.
ATGGCCAATTACGATTCAAATTGGAAGACATTTTGAAAGAAACATTAATTAACTTTGACATAATGAGCAATTTCTCATGTTTGTGAGTTCAAATGTAATATGCTTTCTTATGATTGACAAAAGTTCTTGTGAGTGGAGTCAAATGTCTTTCATCAATTTGAAAACTGAATTTCAAATAAAACAAGATAAAAAGAGATGTGTGAGAAGAATTGCTTGTTACTAACAGTAACCATTGTCTTATACATATTAGTGTCAAAATGACCCTATATGATGGAAGGGATTAGATTATATAATCTGTTTGATTATGTATATCAATGTAGGTCGTTTTTGCTGGCATATATACTTTGGAAAGCATTACCCATGAGTATCAATTACTTCATTTGCTACAATGTTTTAAACTTTATGACAAAATGTTCTTTCACTTACAGAAATTTTTCAATATTTTACGCAGAAGTTTTCAAATCCATCTGCTGTAGATTTGTTATGATGTAGAAAAGGGTCAACATGTTTACATATATTAACATTTTAGAGTACATGTACAAGCCAGATTAATACAGGGGTTACAAAAGTTGAAAGAGATGCTGAACAAAGTGTCAACATTCATGAAAATTGTAAGTACAAATTTTATCATAGTAATTCTCATTGTCATTATATGCATCTTTCTAGTCCATGCTTGTGTCCAGCCTTCTGTCTGTCCTTTTGTCTGTCTGTCGATTTTTCAATCTGTTTGTCCTTCAGGAAAAAACTTTGTCTGTGCCATATTTCTTAAAATGTGACACTAACTTCAACCAAAATTGGTATGGTATGTACATACCAATACATCTTGGAAAGAGAGTGTGTCAGGTTCCACTAATAAGGTCACTGCGACCTTGACCTTTGATCTCACTTGAGGAAAAATCTTATTAGAGCTCTTCCTCCTTCACATAAACACCTAGATATATGTATATTGATGTACATATGTATATAGACCTTTTGTTTGATGTTTTTCAAAACATGGTTATTGTGATCATTTTGAAGATATGTTTTTGATCAGGCCGTATTTCCCATTATGTATGACGAAATACATGTATGCAAAATAAGGTATTTAAATTCTTCTTTGAAAGAGGTTAATTTGTTGTTTGTACTGAAATGAGGTAACTCACAGTGACCATGACCTTTGACCACTGTTGTGGACTATGGATTGTCTGCAATTCTTTTTCTGATTTTCTCGCATGAAGATTGAAATAATATTCTTAACCATTTTACATATACACATGCTTTCTGATGCCTCAGGAGCAGATACTTTTTGTCACCATGTTTTCAACTTAAGTCAACAACAGTTACTGTTCTTTCTTTTATAGAGAGTTTCCATGCTTTTGGCTTAAAGTCTTTTTCAAAATTGTCTGCTGCAGATAAGTTGTATGTTGGAAAGAGTTAAAGGTTTCATATTTTCTCTACCTAGGACTATATACCAAGCGCAAGACCAGGCTTTGGCATAGGAACACTTCCAGATGGTGGTGATCACTACCAGGCTTGTTTGAAGTGGCATACATCATTGGACAAGACTCCAACTGAGGTTCATAACATCGGCAAAGACGAAGTGGCTCGTATTGAGAGCAGAATAAGAGAGGTATAATGCATGCTGTTAGCCTTAGATTCAATTGATTGATTGATTGGGGTTTAACACTTTTTTCAACAATTTTAAGTCATATCACGGCAGTCAGTTTACCTACGCATGTGTTTCTTGGCTTTCTCCGACAAATAATCCATGCAACAATCATTCCAAGCAACTTGCTTCTTTTCCACATAGACCGTTTGCTCATTGGTGGAAGACAAATGATGCTTGTCACAATGACTTTGTCAAACTACAGAAAGAATATTGGCCGAGCTGGGGTTCAAACTCACAACCCCTGGATTGACAGCCCACATTGCTACCGGCGACTAAGTTAAAGAGGCTCATTTTAGATTCAAAGACAGCAAGTACAGAATATGATATACTTTTGTATTCAAAGCTTGTGAGCTTGAGCATTTATAACTAATGTGTCTGGGGGGTCTAAATGAATCTTTAGACATCATCAAAGAGTATGTCTTGCACATTTAAAGTTCATGATTATTATATATAAACCAGGTTTCTTTTTAGCCCCCTATTCCAACATATGACAAATCTGCAATAGATGACGACTTTGAATACATCTAAACAAAATTAAAGAAAATATCTCCTAATGGACATGTAATTATTGAATAGAGTTGAAAACATTGGGGCAAAAGGAAGAAATTTCTTGTTTTGAGCAATTTCTCCCCATTGTCAAAATGTTTAAAAACGTCAGCTGCACAGGCATCAAGAAGCATTTATATTAGTATTGATTTAAGTCTTTCCCACGCTAGAAAGTAGTATCATCACTGGCTTACACTTCACAATAAACCCTTTTGCCTTCTTGTAATCGCGAGTCCACATTAGATATATTTACGGAAAGTGTGCCTATTTTCAGAGTATGGCCAATCTTAGCTACAACAGTAGTTGGACTATAGCTGAACTATATCAACATATGAGATCTGATAAACAGTTTCTTATTTCTGAACCGGTAAGTACATGAATTTGTTACTAATCTTTAAACCCTTTCCCACATATGACAAATCTGCAAATGATGTCTTCACGGTAGTGAAACATTGTCACACTATTCCACTTGTCTAAATAAAATTATGTACCCCAGAAGAATAGCAGATACAACCATGGGGTAATACTTCTTTGTATGTGATGGATATTCTATTATATGGATACTCACTATAAATTTAAATATTAAATGGAGTTACAGACCATACAGATTCTGATTTCTGATGACTCTACAGCAGACGACTGTTGAAGGCATTGTGGCAACATGAGAAATTGAGCATAATAAGCAATTTCCCTTTTTGGAGAATCAGTACAAATACTTTAATTTATGAAGAGTGTAATATTTTAAACTAGGTATTTTCAAAGTGGACTGCTTCCATATTTGTTTGTATGTGGGAAACGGTAAACAATGTTTTGGCAAAATTGCTCATTATGAATGTCTAACTATTTAATAGAGTTGGAAGGATTGGGTTGTACATACTGTGGCAAATTGAGAAACTACTTATTATGAGCGAATTCTTCTTTTGCCTAAATGTTTTCAAAAGCCATTTGCTGCAGATGCATCAAAAATGCGTTTGCAAGTTCTAGAAATGGTTATAAAGCATTTAGCATCATTGTTGTGTATCTGGATTTGGTTGCTTAGCACACAGTGCAATAAACTATAAGTAATAGTTTGGAATAGAGGAAGTAAGTGTAAACTCATGTGCACCAAACTGATAACTCTCACATGATCAAGGCAAGGATTAACAGATTATTTCCTACCATGCACCTAAGGTAACCAAACTTGATTTTTTTTGACCGCTTCTTCACATTAAATGATATTAAAAGAAAAGTCGTTTCTGGGATAATGAAAGGTCTGTCTTAGTACAGGGACAAAACAAGTTACTCTTATATTCTCTTCTTCAGAAAGAAACTCTGGCTCATTTCCGAGACATTATTTTCAAGAGAATACAGCCCAAAATCCAGGATTACTTCAGTCATGTGCCAATGCTTCCACTTGAGTAAGTTATATCTTTATAGTATTCGATATACCTAATGTGATGTTCTATATCTTTATGGTATTCGATATACCCAATTTGATCTTCTATATCTTTATGGTATTCGATATACCCAATGTGATGTTCTATATCATTATGGTATTTGATATACCCAATGTGATGTTCTATATCATTATGGTATTCAATATACCCAATGTGATGTTCTATATCTTTATAGTATTCAATATACCAATGTGATGTTCTATATCTTTATAGTATTCGATATACCCAATGTGATGTTCTATATCATTATGGTATTTGATATACCCAATGAGATGTTCTATATCATTATGGTATTCGATATACCCAAAGATTTTCTATATCATTATGGTATTCGATATACCAATGTGATGTTCTATATCTTTATAGTATTTGATATACCAATGTGATGTTCTATATCATTATGGTATTCGATATACCCAATGTGGTGTTCTATATCATTATGGTATTCGATATACCCAATGTGATGTTCTATATCATTATGGTATTCGATATACCCAATGAGATGTTCTATATCATTATGGTATTCGATATACCCAATGTGATGTTCTTAACCATTTCCCACATACAGACGCATCTCCAGCAGAGCACTTTTGAAAACAAATTAACCAAATGAGCAATTTCTCTTTTCAACTTTTTCCAGTAATTATCAAGATTTTCCATACTTTTTTAAAGTCATCTTTCAAGACAACTTTTGAACACTTTGTAAACTTTGACTATCATACCTAATTTCTGGCGTTCAGCACCTTTAAAGTAATGGGCCCGGGATGTTGTGTTTGTTCATGTTTTCCTCCATATTTGTTTCGCATGACTCAATTTTTTTCTTTCAGGGTTAAAGCCTCAGCATCAGATGGTATTGGCGGCCAGTACGGCTCTGGATCAGCTGATGGGTCGAGACCCGGAACATTTTACGCCAATGTGTTTAGACCTGAATATAAGTAAGTGATTTTAACCCTTTTTCCCACATACTTTTTCCCACATAAAACAAGTCTGCAGGCGACTTTGAAAACATCAAGGCAAAAGTATGGAATATCTCTATAAACCAAATTCAAATTATTGAATTGAATTAAACATTATGGAAAATGGAGAAACTGCTCATCATCAAAAGTCAGCTGCAGCAGATGAGTTGAAATGTGTGTGCAACAGAGCTCTAGATGAGGGGAGTTTTGTTATCCCCCGCCTCAGGGGGATATTGAAATAGCGTTGTCTGTGCGTCCGTCCATCACGTCCGTCCGCAGCCATTTAAGGAAATGGAGAGCTTTTTTTTCATGTTCATGGGGGTATGAACAAAAGAACCTTATCACTCATCGCAAAGCGGTTTCATAGAATGTGTGATCAGGGTTTTTTGTTCATACCCCCCCCCCATGAACACGGAAAAAAAGCTCTCCATTCCTTATATTTTAGCATTAATATGGCTATTACAGTGGGTAATAAAACATAATAGTATTTAACAACTTTATTTTCCATAATATAGTACGTCTCAAACATTAGTACTCTTGTTTATAGGTGTCCACTTTGGCATCAAAGTAATAACGTTATGACGTCAAACCGCTGACGTGACGTCACTTTCTTAGTATTCAGTCGCCTTTTCCAAGAATCCAAGGTTATGAGGTTATGAAAAAAATATTTCAGCCAATCACAGACAAGCAAAAGTGATGAATACAAAAAATATATATATATATTAACAAATAAACGAAAGAGATCAAAAAATAGCTAAATAAGCAAGGGATGGGACAATCATTTAAAGTATTTCATGTGTAGGCATTTTCATTGGGTATACAAACTTCGCGAAGGAAAAAAAAAGTAATATTATGAAAATATATAATTATGTTGTACTATTATGGTGTACTATTAATCATATTTAACTATTGCAAGAAGGTACGGAAAAATATCAACGGTATTTTAACTATCACAACTATTTCTCGATAGAACATGACTGTAATAGAAACATTGATATGACAAACTCACCAATGAAGGTTACATTATTTATATATAACCTATGAAACTAGACCTAAAAATGATTGCGACAAGTGTAGATCGAGACCGACCTGTGCATCTGTGCAGCTGGATCTGACTCTTCGCCGTTCGCAAATTAGTATCAGAAAAATCTTCTTTTTTTTTTATAGCTATGGTTATTTTCCTCGAACACAGAGGAATGCCAATGAGCAAATCACATTTCCTTAACTAATAAGTGTCCGTTTTCCAAGGATCATAAATAAGCACTCGGACACTGCGATATAATTGAAACATAGACAGAGACAGACAATTTTTTCTAGTATCTAGGTCACAATAATATAAGTAAGTACATACAAATCATGACCTAATACATATTTAGGTAAAACAAATTTGACGCCTTTACAGCAGTTGAAGATATGGTTTCCTACTTCCATTTTCTTAATTTATCTTAAAATGTACATAAACATAAAGCATTTAAAGCAAACGTAGGTATGATTTACTACTTTCCTTTTCTTAATTTGTCTTAAACTGTACATACAAATAAAGCATTTTTAAGCGAACGTAGGTATGATTGACTACTTTCCTTTTCATTCTTTGTCTTGAAAGCATTATATTAAGCAGACAACTTATATCGGGTTTATCATGATGAAAAATATCATCGAAGTTTAGTTTGATTCATTCAACATAGATTTTCTCAGCTCAAATGATTCAAAACGGTATTTAGATACTTTATATATCTTGTCTCTAGTGTTACATTCTAAAAGTGTATAACATACTTCAATATATGTTTGGAAGCCATTGCTTTTTAACGGTATTATTTCTTGGAGCACAAGAATGCCAATATTTCTCCGCTGCCATTAATGTAGCCATATAAAGCAAAACAGCCCCGCCCCCTGGTTGCCTTGTTTTTTTTTTAAATAATCCAGATGGATTTCGGGAATCGCGTAGAGAGTCACCCAAGTTACAATTCTACAAAATAATTTGAAAATCGGCCGACCAATTTGGCAGGAGAATTTTAAAATGTAAAACTCATGCCAATTGGCCCAGTGGTTACAACGGAAAAGTCGTTTAAAGCAAAATGTTAACGCACGCACGCATTACGAACAGTGTAAGCTGTTCACTGCTCAATTAATGAATCGACTTACCCTCGATGCGATAGTATACTGTCCCCGAGGCACTCGGTTCACAAGACGAACATGGGTCCGACATGACAGACACACACCCCGTACATTCCGATGTGGAAGATGAAAAGAAGAAACTCTTGCAGTCCCCGTCTTTGGAGCAGGTCTGCCCACATCTAATTTTGCTAGCAGTTTGGATTGTAAACCTGTGTTCAATCGACGTACATTTCTGGTTGTTTAACGAAGGCTCATACACGTATCTAAACTGGTCCGTGCAAACCGTTGATTGGAAATTCAACACCAATACTGTAATTAGTGTGTGTGATAAATGCATCGTTCCTATATAGATCAACAACTGACTTCGAGCCATGACCTAATTAAACTAACACCCTCGCTGTTGAGTGTAAAAGACTTATTAGAGTGGTCGGTTGTGTTGTGATTACGTATATCCGTGTAGACATCATTGGTGAAATGGCAACATATGAGCAGTCCCGCGAGAAAACCAACATTATGGCATCTGCGTAATATATCGACCAGATCAGTCTGCGTTGTACGCGCAGACTGATACGGGCCGACACATTCCGTCCCCGAGGGATAGAAGTATAGAGAAATTATTCCTGAAACAGAAAATCCACAGGAGGTGAAATGTGTCTGTCCGGATTAGCCTGCTCGGCATGCTTATGCTGATCAGGATCGACACTTTACGCATAGTCCACTATAATGTTGGGTTTCTCGCGAGACGGCTCATATGTATAGTATATCTATTCAATAATAAAGCAAAATTGTCATTCCAGTATGATGTAACAACTCATAGTAATGTGTGTTAAAACTTTAAGATAAAGCCAGCTCGCTATATGTAGTCATACTAAACCACTGGGTGTATTCTGAGTGACCGAACAGACCAATCATTTGGAAATTTCCTGGGCGAATTTGACCAAGTACGAGGGCTGATCCAGAATTGGACTTTTTACATATTTTCTAAAATTTCCGTCCAAATCATAAAATAAAAAAGAATGAATACCAAAAGTATTCCGCATAGATGATATGAATTTTATGTCTGTTAACTTAATATTTATTGAAAAAAACTAAAATAAAAGGAACGCACGGTGGTCTAAAATGTACGTTTACAATCGTTTAGTCAAACTTTCACAACATGCTTTTCTTCCACGTTTTTTTTTTATCGTTTAAATTCCACGTAACATATTGCTCTGACGTCATACCAATAGTATACAATTATAGACTTTTCAGCTGTTAAACATGATGTGATATGCACCAACAAATCATTTTGGTGCATATCAACATCATGTATAGCTGAAAAGTCCATAACTGTTTTATTATATAACTCGGAAATTTCCGTGGTCATTCGGAACGCGCATCGGAAAATTCCGTAGCGAAGGCGAAGGATATTAATAGGTTGCTCATGGGATTCCCCGGTCTTCCCCTGTTACTATTTATAAAACTGGCCATTGTGCATATCAGAAAAAACGGTGCATATCGCAAGATATTTTTTCTAAAAAGTTACTTTTTATCCAATGAAAAAGCGTCTATTTATAGGTTATATAATAAACTGTTATAATTTATGACGTTATTTACCTTAAAAGTCGTTATTTTCTGACTAGATTACATGCATAGTCTAAGATTTAATATGGCGTCATCAGACTGTGTTGAAGCGCGAGCGATGATTAAGTTTTGCATAGGTTTCGGGAAAACACCGACACAGACAATGACACTGATGGCCGAGGAGAAAATAATTAAGCAACCTGTGTACCGTTCATTAGTATCAAACTTGAATCAACGTTTTAGAACAGGGCGAAACCTGACGATAAGGGTAGAGGACGGAGGGAGATGACGGGCACGACTTTTGTGGCGTCAGTGAATAACGTCATCGAGGGGGATCGCCGTTTGACAGTCTGTGATTGAAACCAGCGTCGTCAGGGTGGGTTAGGGAGGAGTTTATACGCAGTAAATTAAACGCCATGAAAAGCACGTCAGTGTTGGTGGGAAATATTTCGATTTATAAGCGCAACGTCGTTGACGTCATTGGACTGTGCCGGTCGGGTTCAACCATATGTCGTTAATGGAATGTTATTCAACGAAAGTTGTATGTATTGGCTCTGAAAATTTCCGGAATTATATCAGATATGTTATATGTATTGGGTGTGAAGCGTCGATGTTCTATGTTCTATGTGCAAAGATATTTTAATAATTTAAAAAAGTCCACGTAGTTCTTGATCAACCCTCATACATCCGAGTTCTACACTGAAACATTATTTACCTTTTACCTTTAACTTTTATTGAGAGATATATAGACACATAGAAAATTAAAAATGCCACCAGGTTTTTTTTCTTTTTAACCGCATCAACAAATTTAATGGATAAGGAGAAAAGTGCTTACGGGTAAAGAAATCACAAGAAGACGGTACAGAGAGGTCATATGAGCCGTCCCGCGAGAAAACCAACATTATGACATCTGCGTTATGTATCGACCAGATCAGCCTGCGCTGTCCGCGCAGACTGGTCCGAGTCGACGAGGTATAGAGAAATTGTTCCTGAAACAGGAAATCCACAAGAGGCGAAAAGTGTCTGCCCGGGTTAGCCTGCACGGCATGTTTGGACTGATCAGGTCGATACATTACGCAGATACTACAATGTTGGTTTTCTCGCGAGACGGCTCATATGACCTCTCTGTACCGTCTTTATGTAATGTTTTGACCCGTAATCACCTTTCTCCTTATCCATTAATTTTGTAATTTACCAGTTCCTATAGTGTGGAGACATAATTCACTTCGTATATATATATACTTTTAGACAATGTAAAATTTCATTTTGACTTAAATACCATGACAATAGAATGGCGTTTCGGGAAAATGAATCATGCACTGTTTACGAGCAGTGGGGTTCTACACCATCCTGTGGATCTGCAAATGTTGGTTGGTCTTTTCACACTTCGCCAAAAATCACACATATATATAAACTGAGAAAATTCTCTAAATAAATTACATATTTGAATCCTGTTTCATAAAAGTGCAAGCAGATCTTAAACGACACTGTTTCCAGTCCCAATACCCGGTGAAAATAAATTGTTGGTTTCAAGAAAAAAAACATGGTGGCATTTTTGTTAATGAATGAATGAATGTATGTTGTTTCATGGTGCATCGACAGCTAAGGTCATTTAGCGCGCATTTAAATTTAATTATGCATGATCCTTGGGTAAACAGACCAGTACTAGGCTAGAAAATGTGTCTTGCCCAAGGACACTCCACAATGACCGTAGTGCCGCGACTGAGGATCGACCCCGGGACCCCCGGTTTCGAGATCCACGACGCTAACCACTCGACAACAGCGGATTCCTAAAGAAGGTTGTTAAAAAACACCATCGAAAAGAAATTTGAGCCTATCACATTCATATAATTTCGCATCCAGTAACTTCTGAAAAGTATTTTAAACTGAACTGTTTACTGAACGAATGACTGCCCCGATTTACACTACCAATTTGAGTCCGCATGATGGTTATGCAAATTATTCTTAACCCTTTTCCCCTACAACACAAAAAGTCTGCAGCAAATGACTTTAAACATATCTTGACAATAAACTGAAAGATCTCCAAAAAAGATAGCTTAATTGTTAAATAAAGTTGAAATCAGTGTGGCCAAAGGAGAAATTGCTCATGATGAGCAATTTCACCTTTGACTACAATGTTTTCAAAAGTCGTCTGCTGCTATTGCGTCAAAATACGTTTGCAATGGAAAATTGTTAATATGAGAGAATATGATTGCCTGTTTCCCTGTATCAGTTCCGCACTTATATATTATACGGTATTTCATATTAACCGAGAATTTAATGTAGCAATATATCCAATAATAAAAGAGGGCATCAAACGAGTTTTAGAGTGCCGTATGTTTGGATAAGGATCGATCAGCTAATTTCAATTATGAATCTTTTGTTATAAATCGGAAGCAAGTTTATTGCATTTACATAAGCATTGTTTATCTTTAAGTACATTGTCATAACATTGTTACACCTTAAATCAATAGCCTGTAGCCGAAGACAATTTCTAGCAAATATCAACTATAGCCGGATTCTTTTACAGGACAAATCAATCCGAACCTTCATGTTCGTCATATGTTAATAAATATGTTATTAGACGTCGCATGAGAAAGATGTTTTGCATGTTAATAAATCAATGTTAAACAAATCAGCAAATGGAACAAACAAGAGATGGTATAACTTAATTAAGTTGCTATAAATTAGCTGTCTCGCGAGAAAACCAGCATTGTGGACTCTGCGTAAAATATCGACTCCTATCAGCTCTAAGCATGCCGCACAGGCTTACCCGGGTAAACACTTTTTCGCCTCCTGTGAATGTTTTATTCAGGAATCATTATGCTATACCTCTATCTCCCTTAGACGGAATATGTCGGTGATCAGTCTACGTGGAATGTGCAGGTTGATCTAGGTCGACACATAACGCAGATGCCATACTGTTGGTTTTCTCGCGGGACGGCTCATATTGTTTTCAGCACACGGGTCAACCTTGACGGCGCAATCTGAAACATATCCGCTTGTATATATTCGACATCCGTCGTTTTTATGAGTGTACCTAAAACGCAATTGTAGAAACGTCATAAATCTAACGAGCCACTTAGAGTACAGCCAAGGGAATCCGCTGTGGTCGAGTGGTTAGCGTCGGGGATTTCGAAACAGGGTCCCTGGTTCGATCCCCAGTCGCGGCAATTCGGTCATGGTGGAGTGCCCTTGGGCAAGGCACATTTTCTAGCCTAGTACTGGTTTGTTTACCCAGGAATCATGAATATTTAAATTTAAGTGCGCGCTAAATGACCTTAGCTGTCGATGCGCCATAAAAAAAACAATAAACTACAGCCCACCTCCGCGACCAATAATCTCAAACTTTCTGACTCTCACTCTAGCTCTATTACGTTTAAACCGGCATGTTCACATTGGTTACATTATGACGTTAACTTGCCGTCCGTGGCATGGGCGCAGGGTGATATATGTTACAATCGTCGAATTTACATATCACAATTCCTTGGCAATGTCAGTAAACCAGTGGGTCGTATGCTTAGACTTACTTGAGTTTTTACCTTACGTGTGTGACACAAGACCCATTGGCCGAGTGGTAAGCAGATGGAAAGTAGAACGAGCAAGCTCGCAGTGGTTTTTGGAATGTTCGTAGCAAACTGCTCGTTAGCGTCAGTGTTCATGAATACTTATCTTACAGATGTGTACGTGTGTAGGCACTCCCTTGGGATCTGACAGTAGTTGTCATTTCATATATTATAGTTTTATTAAACGAGTTCAAAAATTGTGTTATTATGCGAGCCTCTGGTTTTTCGCTGACAGATAACAGACCCAACAGATGATACTTAATAAACTAATCGCACACACAAAAACAAATTATTACCGATAATGATCCCTTTACCACGTTTATCTATCATGAAGTTTGTGTTTACTGGATACACGCGTTCTCAGCCATTTTGTAAAACATTTGCGGATGAATAAAGAAAAAAGTGATTCGGTCATGTTAAATTACACGTGTGACATATAAAAAATACGTAATGGGTATATTATATCGGATACAAGCATTGTCATGTGATAAATAGGAAATACTTACACTGACAATTATCGTAGATTTGAGTCCTCCACATCACTTAATGAGATAATAATATAGCAGAAAGTTTTGATACATAACTGGGAAAAAACATCCTTTTATTATAGACACATGTAAAAGGTAAAACATTTACTGTTCGTTACCCTACCACGTCGAACTGGAAGTGTTTTGAATAAAGCTATTTATACACGTAACACTAACGTTAAGTCTTTGGAGCAATTTCTTTTTAATGATGCGTGATGCAATGTATGTGTACGTTAAACGTTACATCGATAAATCATGAGGTAACCGAATGGAATGGTATTGATTAGCCTTATAGTCGAACATGTTATTATTACATGGAGGCATCACGCAATGTTTTATTCAATTTTGATATCCGTGTGTTAAGCAGTTCTACTTTCATAAATTGGTCCAATGTAACAAAGTTAAGCTGCAAAACTCTTTGATGACATACATTTTTCGTTCTTTAAATTATTTACTGTTTAAATTCCAATCCCGATTTTATAAATATACATACATACATGGTCTGCAATCAAGGCAGACAGATTTTTTAATATAATTTAGTTAAACTAAAAAGTAGTTTCGTTAAATAAACTATTTTACTTTCAGGCGTAATAGGTATTGAACGAATTTCTGTGTTTGCTATTGAATTGCAATGACACTTACTAAAGTAAATAGAGTTTTGTTCAAAGATTTGATTAAACTGTCATAACACTAACTCCATAAACATATGAAGTTGAGGGTGTTCTATTACAAAAAAAAATTGATCTTTAGCAATATATGTTTAACTGTTATTATGTATTTAATTGTTCCGAATACAGTATCAAGTTAACTTGGTTTAATTAATTGCATTATTAAAGTATTTTTATTAACAGAAATATTTATATTAAATAATTTAGACCCTGATTTAATTGTAATTGCTTGTATATTATATTTGACAAAGACCACCAAATGCTTCTAGCTCTTGATATATTACAGGTAGAATATATAGTTCCACGGGTATTGAATTCAAAAGTTTTTAATGACCACTTTCTTATTCTTACATTTCACAAGAGATTAGAATAAAGCACTTGAAAATAATTAAAACATGCCAAAATAGTTGAACAATTTCTGTCACTGGATACTAAGAAATAATTCATGACAGACAGACTGTTTTCGTTCCCAATGATGTTCATTATTCTGGAGGTCGAACGTTGCATGCATAATGATGGGTCAGTTTTTGCCACCATACACTCTCGCTTTTCATCAGGGCTGATAACTTCCGCATAACAATTATCTGCAGTAGAAACCACTGGTCAAAGTCTAAGGAAACATGCACAGTCCTTGTGAATATTTTCTTGCAGGCAATATAACGTCGTTAAAATGTTACACTTTGTAACGCTCATTTTTGTAGAAAAGCAGACGTATGCAACCAAAGACCACCAGTCAATGTAGTCGACATTATGTAACGAATGACCACCAGTCAATGTAGTCGCCATTATGTAAACACTACCATACAATCAGACGGATTAAACCAATGTTCAGTCAATGTAGTCAACAGTATGTACACACTTAGATACAATCAGGCGGATTAAACCAATGTTCAGTCAATGTAGTCGCCATTATGTACACACTACCATACAATCGGACGGATTAAACCAATGACCAGTCAATGTAGTCCACATTATGTACTTAGATACAACCAGGTGGATTAAACCAATGGCCAGTCAATGTAGTCGACATTATGTACACACTACCATACAATCAGACGGATTAAACCAATGACCAGTCAATGTAGCCCACAGTATGTACTTAGATACAACCAGGTGGATTAAACAAATGGCCAGTCAATGTAGTCGACATTATGTACACACTACCATACAATCAGACGATTTAAACCAATGACCAGTCAATGTAGTCAACACTATGTACACACTTAGATACAACCAGGTGGATTAAACCAATGACGAGTCAATGTAGTCAACATTATGTACACACTACCATACAATCAGACGATTTAAACCAATGGCCAGTCAATGTAGTCGACATTATGTAAACACTACCATACAATCAGACGGATTAAACCAATGAACAATCAATGCAGTTGACATTATGTACACACTTATACACAACCAGGAGTATAAAACCAATGGCCAGTCAATGTAGTCAACAGTATGTACACACTTAGATACAACCAGGTGAATTAAACCAATGATCAGTCAATGTATTCGACATTATGTACACACTTAGATACAACCAGGAGTATTAAACCAATGACCAGTAAATGTAGTCGACATTATGTACACACTTAGATAAAACCAGGAGTATTAAACCAATGACAAGTCAATGTAGTCAACATTATGTACACACTTATACACAACCAAGAGTATTAAACCAATGACCAGTCAATGTAGTCGACATTATGTACACAC
>JAUELF010072844.1:0-16297 GCA_031471495.1 Clinocardium nuttallii | reverse complement strand
TATTTATAGTACTGGTTGATGATGGCAATTTTGCAACATAATCATTACTCGCTTTTCTTTTTTAAAGAGAGCTTAATGATGTTGTAAAACAAATAGGGAAGATTTCTTTAGTGAATGGTTTGAATTGATACACTCAGAATAATTTGATCTGACTATCGAATATTTAAAGGAAAAAATACATATTTTGTCCGAATTATATATTCAAACACGATATAGCCGTATGTGTGTAAAGTATATAACCTGCCACAATTCCAATGATTTCCCATAAACAACAGCAATATTTTCTTTTTGTAATGGTTTCACGAGCTCTACGGCACTGCCAACGACAAAGCCGAGAAACGTATCGTCTGGGGTATGGGCTGCAATGGAAATGGTATGGCTATGTTTAATCTGTATAGCATTATTTAGTTTTTGTAGCGTTTCAGATTAATTCATGAATATCGAGTTACTAAACAGTATTAGGGTATGTACTGTGCCTTCACAAAGGGCACTGTATATGTACAGCTGCTAACGGGGGAGGGAATAAGAATGGCCCCGTGACGAATGTCAAACAACTCGCGTCCAAAGGCTAAGAAATGATTGATTGATTGGGGTTTAACGCCGTTAATGTCTCAGTCATATCACGGCGGCCAGTTTTCTCACACCAGTACTCCACACAACAATAGTCCCAAGCAACTGACTGCTTTTCCACATATACTTAGCCCAGTGGTAGAATACGAAGACGCATGTCGCTTTGACTTTTGTCAAACGTCGGAAAGAAAGTTGGCATTGAGTGACAGCCCGCGTCGTTACCGACCTCGCCCGAAACCTTAGACATATAGCCCCAAATATTGGAGATCTCGCCCCGAATCTTCGACACCTCGACATAAACCTTAAACATCTCGATTCAAATCTTGGACACCTCGTCCTAAACATGAAACACCTCGCCCGACACCTGAAATATCTCGCCCCAAATAGGAGACACATCGCCCTAAACATGAGACAGTGTGCTTCCAACCTAGAAAACCTCACCCCAAACCTGAGAAACCTTGCCCCATACATGAGACACATGGAATCAAGTCTAGGACAACTTGTCCCAAATCTAGCAGACCTCGCCCAAGTCCTGGGACACCAAAACCCAAATCTGATAAACCTCGCCCATAACCTGAAAAATGGGGTCAAGCCTCATACCAAATCTGAGACACCTCGCCTCAAACCTTGGACATATCAGCACCAATCTGGGACACCTATCCCCAATTCTGGGACATCTCGGCCCAAGACCTGGGACACCCCGCCCCAAAATTGAGACATAAAACACCAAATCTGGGACACCTCGCCCCAAATTTGAGTAAAATGGTAACATGAAATAAATGTACTCATGCTTAGGAGTACACATACATGATTCGGCGTAAATTGCTTTAAGGGTAAATAGTTGTACATACGGAACATGTTGTAAAACTGCTGAAGTCGCAGGTCCTTTCCTCCCCAACCGCTCACTTGTTTGCGTCGTTCTGCGAAGGTTTTGTGGTTATAAGCGGCTTCCGTCCCAAAGCTGTCAAGAACTCTGACTCTACACCTGGAGATCCAAGAAGAGTAAATGATAATTGTTTGTATTTGTAGGCCTACTACGATTTGTGTTTTAAAACTGTGTTTGAAATTAAAACAAATTCAAAGTAATTGAACTATAATTAATTACCTTAGAAAGTTAACTGAATGAAGTAAATCAATTTCATCTGTGAAAAACAATATAATTGTAATTAAAATGAATAAAAGGACATTGATAGGTTAATTAGATTTTAAGTTATTAAACCGAATCACTTTAAAAAACATGATGTGACATCATTGGAATGTATGCTTTCACGTCTTTCAAACTGCGGTGATACCTCGGGGGAAGATTTTACGGAAGGAAAGGAACATACTTATAGCGATGCTTTGGTATGTGCATAAAATTGTTGATGTGCTCCAGGCCAACAATATCAGTATAGATAACGCTTTCCGGTTCTTTGCATGACGGGCTCGTTTCAGCTAAACTGTCTGTTCCATTAATAATGTACCAATGCCTGAAACATAAGAAGTTCTAAGATTAAATCAGATAATTGAGTCACGTGATACAAAATGCGACTTTTAGCATACTCAGGGCAATACTGATACAACTTCACAACAATTAAGTAGAGTATACATGTATACGGTCGGTATAAACTCTGGTTGAGATTATGCGGATATACATGCTAACTCGAGCCTTCACTGTATGCACATGCGTTAATACCTCATTAAGACAAACATATACAAACTTTGACACATTTGAATATCAAAGTAGGACAACTACCATCTAGCGATGCACGTGTTTTTTAGCTGGAAGTGAATAACCTACATAGGAATGAGACACTTTCTTTATCCAAATCATTTTCCCACTTTCCTTGCCCACTTGAAACCCCTTCAATCTAAAATCTTTAACTTTGACATGTCCACCTTTGTATTTGGACATGTCCATACCAAATACTAGAAATATCAAGATAAAACAGTTTGGTTTGGTAGCCAACTGTACAGACACTTTCTTTATTTTGCCCTCTGTCTTTGTCTACATCATTTGCCCTATTTCTTTGCCCACATCATTTGCACACTTTCTTTGTCCACATCATTTGCCCACTTTCTTAGCCCAGATCATTTGCCCACATCATTTGCCCTCTTTCTTTGCCCACATCATTTTCCCACTTTCTTTGTCCACATCATTTGCCCTCTTTCTTTGCCCACATCATTTACCCTCTTTCTTTGCCCACATCATTTGCCCACTTTCTTAGCCCAGATCATTTGCCCACTTTCTTAGCCCACATTATTTGCCCACTTTCTTAGCCCACTTTCTTTGCCCACTTTCTTTGCCTACATTATTTGCTTACTTTCTTTGCCCACATTATTTGCCAACTGTCTTTGCCCACATCATTTACCCGCTTTCCTTGTCCACATCAGTTGCCCTCTTTCTTTGTCCACATCATTTGCCCTCTTTCTTTGCCCACATCATTTTCCTTCTTTCTTTGCCCACATCATATGCCCACTTTCTTTGTGGACGTCCACTTTCTTTGCCCACATCATTTTCTCACTTTCTTTGCCCACATCAGTAGCTCCCTTTCTTTGAGGACGCCCACCACTTCCTTTGTCCACATCATTTGCTCACTTTCTTTGTGGACGCCCAATTTCTTTGCCCACATCATTTTCCCTCTTTCTTTGCCCACACCATTTGCCCTCTTTCTTTGCCCACATCATATGTCCACTTTCTTTGTGGACGTCCACTTTCTTTGCCCAAATCATTTGCTCACTTTCTTTCTGGACGCCCACTTCTTTTGTCCACATCATTTGCTCACTTTCTTTCTGGACGCCCACTTCTTTTGTCCACATCATGTGCCCACTTTCTTTCTGGACGCCCACTTCTTTTGTCCACATCATGTGCCCACTTTCTTTGTGGACGCCCACATCCTTTGTCCACATGATTTGCCCACTTTTTTTGTGGACGTCCACTTTCTTTGCCCACATCATTTTCCCTCTTTTTTTGCCCACATCATTTGCCCACTGTGTTTGTGGACGCCCACTTTCTTTGCCCACATCATTTGCCCACTTTGTTTGTGGACGCCCTCTATCTTTGCCCACACCATTTGCTCACTTTCTTTGTGGACGCCCACTTTCTTTGCCCACATCATTTGCCCACTTTCTTTGTGGACGCCCACTTTCTTTGCTCACTTGAAACCCTGTAATCTAGAATTATGTTAACATGGACTGGTCCAGCTTTGTATTTGGACATGTTCATACCAAATCCTAAAAATATCGGAAGTGGTCCAAGTACTCGCTGAAAAATGTATGTCATGTTACATAACACTCACTGTGATAGTTCCTCGAACTCGGTCGTCACCTTGACATCGTGTCCGAGAAGATAGAGCGTGGCGATTAAATCTGACCATACCACTAGTTCCCCTAAAGCACCGCCTGTAATATATATTATTATATTTAGTTTCATTTATTAATCAAGAATGTTTCATACGCATGTGGCAGCACGATACAACATTACAACATGACATTCGAAAAATAAACAAGAAAAAACTCGTTTTCCTTTCCTATTTATATCATTGGAATAACAAAATGTCAATTAAAGACACAAATTAACAAACACTATAACACTGTGTTGATATGTTAATGTATTAAAGCTTCCATGCATTTAACATACAATGTATTATAAGTATGATATACCTTAATCTGTGATATAATAGTGAGTGTCTCATTGGACAGATTAATAGAATAATATTGAACAAGAGCTTCTCCGAGTAAACTACAACGATCGTTTAAAAAGTCCAAAAAGGGACCTAACTGGATACTGATTTAAGCAAGAAGTATCTAACTTGGTATATACATGCGTATCGTCTCGAGGAAGATGTGTACTTAGTGTTATGAATATGTGGAACGGTTCTTGAGTCATGAGGTAAGGTTAAAGTTTCGGGACGAAGCAGACGCCCACGCAGATTACGACGATGCCAATGGTATCACAATAACTCGACTTTTTTCTTCGAAAAGCAGACGAGCTAATAAAACAAATATTCAACGTGATCCGAACTGCAATAAAGAAGCTTCTTTTCGTAAATCGTAGTAATATACCTTCTTGCAATTCTAACGGAGATTCCCTTTCCCACATACAACACATATTCAGCTGAGGACTTTGAGAACAGCAAGAAAAACATGCGAATGGAAGTATATGAATAACTTACAGGGAGTGTTATCACCGGGACTTCCCCTTTAAACATAACGAAAGTATTTAAAGAACTGAACTGTGTTTTATTTGTGTATGGCGTTTAACGCCACTTTCAACAATTCTTAAATTATTTCACGGCATTTCCCGTACCGACAACTTACAGTTATTATGATAACAGCGAGTGAGTGATATGCCCAAAACCCTGAGCATCATGTAAATAAAGCCATTACTACTACTTTTGAATTATTTGGTATGATCCGGTCGGACCCGCAACCTCCCGGACCTGAGACGGAGGCTCTTCCACTACAACACCGAAGCGGTGATATATGCATAATGCATTCTGCTTATGGCATGCACTCGAATCTCGACATCTCTGCTTGACGCATTCCGGGTGTCCTGACTTTGAAAGCCGCTTCGAAAATACCAAATAGCATTCCAATAATTGATTAGAGTCAGTATGATTAGCGTCATTCTGTTATCAATAGGCTAGATAAACTTTAAAAGTTGCAAGTTTTCTGAGATAAAACGTGGTTTGGCTTACTGATGCGAGACAGCCAAGACGCACTTGAGTATGCGAACTGGTCGCCGTGAAATACCTAAACTAGTATACAGTTAATACGGCCTGATCAATTAATGAATGATAATTGCGCTTTGCGTGAGAAATTTGAAATCTCTGAGTGATAAGTTTGATACCCGCTCGCGGTTGTCTTGTTTGACACCATTGGCCAATGTACAAGATAATAGTCAAATATGATTAGCAATCTTAAAAATATGCAGTAAATAGGAAAACACCAAAGCATTAGAGATTGACAACCATATGCCTTGATGCTTTTGTATGATCGGAGCATATCGACTTCTTGATTTATATGCAATTATTTTATTTAATTATATTTGATATTTCTCAATTAAACATATAGTAAGATTGACAATTAAAATGGCTGCCAGGGGAAGTAAGTACAGTAATTCTTGGAACTTTGTATTCCAAGCCTGGTACTTTGTGTTCTACTCAAATATCGTTAATAAGTAAACGGTTGGTGTGATATGAGAGAAATAAATGTTTTAAATGGCGTAAACAAAATAAACAAACGAAACACCATACCATTCATAACCTCTAAAGGTCAAATTTCGTGTGTCTTGACCCAATACGGTACTTATTTCTTAAAGAATATTGCTTGAACATTTTGACGTTATGACCTTTGTACAAATGTTTGTATTATCATGAAGTTCATGAAATTTCATCACGATTGTAGACTACCTGCGAAGTGTAGTGGTAAAGCGACTACGTCTGATGCGGAGAGTCAACGATTCGATCCATGGCCGGGTCATATCCTAAACTTTAAAAATGGTTGTAATTCCAGCGCTCTTTGGTAAGCATTTTAACTGACTGACAGGTGTAATTTTCTGTATTGAAACACGGGTTTTATATTGGCGTATCCAATGGAGTCAATAAAATGGCATGCATTTCGAATAAATATGCATATTAGGTAAAAGGTCAAGGTCATGTTAATGTTGTCAATTTATACCTTTGAACATTGTCTCGGCAAATCCCCAGTTAGCCTTCTTCGACAGGAACCCAAGGTACAGTAACACCTAAAGACAATATGATAATTAAGGGACCGTATTTCATAATGAGTCAAATTGGCCCCGATTTCACTGAATGAAAATATATATTTATAAAATGATTATTAGCGTTGCCCTAATGATAAGAACAAACGAAACCGATTGACATGTTTAAAACCAAAGAAGAGTCTTTTTTTCTTTTTATTTTATATTGTTTTTTTTATTCCGATATGTTTCTTCATTTTGTATTATCATACAACTTAACCGTTAAGTCTTGTTTTGTGCCAAAGGCAATATTAATTGTTTACAACAATTCTGATTCAAGTAAGTCAGCTTTAACAAATGATTGTGGTTTAAGCTTTGTTTAATTCCAAAATATACGTCAAGCGTGTAAATTATTACTGGAATATCCAACTATTTTAATTATAAATCAGTCAATGATCACACATAATGCTATTGACGCGTCTTCATGTTGCTCGTAAGCAGCAATCAATCGGACAGGTTATAGACAAATCAACCAATCATATAGCAGCGTTTCGCAATATGTTATACTCGCCGAGTACTAGGACGCGTCATTGACAATAAATCCCTGTACCCGTAGAGTTACTGAATATTGTTTATACAGATTTCCTCATACACGACCACAAACAAGCCAAATCAGTCAAGCTCGTCCACACTATCTATATATTTGTTTTTGCACACTACCTTACGAATGTTTCTGTGTGACAGGTCCTGTTTCAGTGAAAGGCTATACATAGACTTCTCCCATTGTGGCCACATCCGCGTTACTCGCATCCGGATCCAGGCGCATGTATGGCGGGAGTTTGGGTCCTTTAGTATTTCAATAAGTTTGCTCAAGTTGGTCTGTATGTGTGCCTAAAAGGAACCGCAGAATTTGACTCTTTATTTTATCAGATGCTCTACTACTGTACCAACGAGACGGTCTATGTGGGATAAACTGACGTAAATCGATGTAAGCAAATTCATTACATCAAAAGTTATTCTCTTTTTTATAACAATGCTAATGCGTACTTTTCATTTGGATATGAGTAATCCTGAGGATATTTTTCAGATGTGAGAAGTATGTCGTGCAATTACAGTTAATTGTTAACTGCTTGATAATCGAAGCTCCATGAATCATTTGTTAAAAAAATATCACATATTGATTTGTGTTCACATTAAGAACTGAGTATGAAGAGAAACAGGAATTAGTTTTGATAACTATTCGATTTTCAACTATCCTTTGTTAAAATATTTCAAATATTAGTTTGGAGATTAAATTGAAGGTTATGTTGACATAAAGAACTTAGTGTTAAGAGGTACAGAAATTAGTTTTGATAAGTATTCGATACTCAAGTATCCTTTGTTAAAAATCGTTTAACTTTGATTTATGTTCACAATAAGAACTGAGTATTAAGAGGAACAGAAATTAGTTTTGATAAGTATTCGATACTTAATTATCCTTTTTTAAAATGTTTCGAATATGAGATTGAAAATTGAATCGAAGCTAATGTTCACACGAAAGAACTGATTGTTAAGAGGTACATAACCTGGCTTTGAAACTGAAAACGATGTTGATGTTTACGTATAGCACTGAGTACAAATAGTGATTTGTAAATTAAATTGATGCCAATGTTCACATTAAGAAATTCGATTTGAAGAGGTTATAACAGAACCTAGCTTTGAATACTTCGTTAAAAATCTTTTTTAATATTCGTTTGGAAATTAAATTGAGGATAATTATCACATTAAGAACTGATTATGAAGAGGAATATAATTTTGATTAGTAATTTAAAGTGCACCAATCCTTAGTTAAAAGTATTTCAAAAATTCGTTTGGAAATTGAAACGTGGCTTTTTTTCACATTAAAATGTACAACAACCAGGTTTGATTAGTAATCGACAGTCCCTCAATACCTTGTTAAAACTATTAAATACTATTTAGATATTCGTTTGGGAATTAGATTGAGGCTAATGTTTTCAATCGAAACTAATGGATCACTATGTTAAACTGTTTTCAAATATTCGTTTTGAAATTAAATCGAGTTGAATCTTCACATAAAGAACATTAAGGACAAAGAATTAAAGGATTTGGAAACCAATTCAGGTGATATTAGCTGCATCTCGTGAACTGTGCATTGTTTGCCACTTACACCCTTAATGTAATCGCACTTCCGGTTTGAATTTTCAACATAAAAGAGTCGACTTTAAAATTACAGCAGTGAAAAAGTTAATATAACGAACTAACCTTCCCTAAAGACGGACAAGACGTGTCAGAAAACTGATGACTATTCTGTCTCATCAGAACCGTGGCTACCGTCTTCTGTCTTGCAATAACAGGAAGATGATAGAGCGACGCTACGGATGCTAGCAGAAGAATTGCGCCAAACAGCGTCAGGAGGAACAATACAAGGGTCCGCTTCGCTAGTCCAAACATTTGTTTTCTTTTTTCGTACGGTGACCTATATATACTTAGTGGAAATAAACATGTTTAATTTAACTATAAGTAACAAATGGAAATGTGATGGTCCTCTTTCATAATTGTTCAAAGATTTAAATTCCATGGAGAACTCTGGCTGCTGCGGTATCAGAAATGCGGCAAAAGGTCTAAATTTTAAAAGATTCCTCCTCTTAATCTATTTGTCAGATTCCAATTTAATTGGGTAGAAATGTTTCTTGGGAGACCATCTAGAAAATTTGATTAAGCTAAATTGATTAGTTGAAAAACATGGCAACAAGGTCGCATCAGAAAAGTGGCAAAATGACAAATCTTTTATTATCGATGGAAGTGCTTGTCTAATTACAAGGTAATGGTGTAGAAATTACAATTTCATTGACCCTCTACAAACTGTGTCAAGGCATGATTTTGATAAGTTAAAAGACATAGCAACGAAAAGGAAACAGAAAAGGAATAACATAACTATTTGCTTCAAGCTCCTCCTAATTCACTAGGCCAATAATATCGAAACTAATGTTCCTTTTTGGTGGTTTTCTTTCGAAATTGTTCAGATATTTAAATTCCATGGAGAACGTTGGTCGCTGCGACGTTAGAAAAGTATACTCAACCTTGAAGGGGTCCACGTGTCTTTTATATGTAACACTAAACTCCATCACTTCGAAACGGTGATGTAAATGTGCATATCAAATACATCCCACCGCTGACACCATTGTAACGTGTCGGGCCAAAGACGCCGAAGATCCCTTCAGCGAACAGTATACTCAACCCTGAAGGGGTCCACTTGTCTTTTATATGTAATTCTAAACTCCATCACTTCGAAACGGTGATGTAAATGTGCATATCAACTGCAACGTATAATGAAAGTTTTCGTTACACTAGTAAAGTGATATTTTCATGTTGGAAAAGTGGCCTGCATCATATGTGTGTACCTGTTTTCACTTTCCCTATAAATAGATAGGTAGAGCAGATAGTGTATTTCTGATCTAATTTCGTGGCGATCGCATAGATCACATTTCTGATTTGCCATTATAAATTAGGTGCGTTAATTTGTTGCATATATTTTTTTTTTAATTCGAGTTATAACGCGTTTTTACATAGTCTAAATTATTTTCCTTTTCAATGCGTTGATAAGTTCGTGCCATCCTTGTTTGTATTGGTCAATAAGAGCATGTATGCATATGTTCTATACGAAAGTTTGTCATGCTTTCTAGCTATAAGTTTACTCCAAAACTATATCATTTTACTTTCAATAACAATAGAATTTGGATATCGATCAACTTCATCGAGTATATGTAACATGTACGTAGGCTTCCTTTTACGAGCTTTCAGGATTTTTCAAAGGAAGTCATTGCGGTACAGTTTAATAATTTCAAAATTGTCAAAACCAAAACTTTCTGATCAATATATTATAATAGGGAGTACAGTGTGATCACTGTTAAGCGTTAGTCACACAGTCAGGATTTTTACTACCGTCCTTGATAGGATCATTCAGTCTGATCAAGATCCTGTGATTCGTGGCTGGAATTTCAAACTTTATTAAAATATGTAAAACACATTTATTTAATCACGACAACAATCAGATAGTGTTCCAATTCAGCCGTTTGCAGTCGAATTCGTGCCGATTATTCCGTTCTCAATGTTTACAGTAGTATAGAGTTGTTCGGTCAAGCTTGTTTTAATGGTTTTAAAATGCTCGTAAAACCCGTGTAAAGTAGGGTTATTACTGTCACGTGATTTGGGCTTTAATCTATTTAAAAACTTCCAATATTGGTTGGGGTTTTTTGTAGTAGTAGGTCTAAGCTTTTTTATAAGTGTTTATAGGAAGATTCACAGTATCACACATTGTATTTATTTGTGTAAACATCGATGTTTTTAAAAAAAGCGTTAATTATTTCATTTTTCAGTCGAGGATATACGTTACAGGTTTTGTTTACTTGGCCGTCTGCAAGCGGAAATGAATGTGACTCCATGTTCCGGTGTATTAGTAAATGGCCGTCTGAGAATAGAGGTGTCTGTTTGACTATATCAAACTTCAGCAAAAGCTTAAAAATCATTCGGCCGTTGCAATCACACAATCAATTACGGAGTTATCCTTAAAAGGGTATAGTCCACAAAAGTCAGTGTACATTCTTCCGTTAAGAATACATATATTGTTATTGCGACAAAAATCAATAAGGCAAATATCCATGAGAGTTTGTTTTATGATCTAACGATTTACGTTTTAAGGGGAAGGGTCTGTAAATTCGTAGTACATTTATCGAGGTCGGACTGATCTCCAAGATTTATAATAAATATTTCCCAACAAAAAGGATCAGATCGGATTAAGTTGTCCAATCGCAGTGTTCTCAAGTAAGTATCGCCTGTTATCATTATATGCCGGTACTTATTATTGTGGCACATTTTAGAAATTGATTTTCAAAAACTTCAAATATGTCTTGTGTGAAAAATCGGGAATTTTGGCACGTAGATATCCCCAAGCCCCAAGTCCCAAATATTCGGATATTTTAACCTCCTTTTGAAACCATTGACATTTAATGCTTCTTTTCTTTCAGATTTAAACAGTTATTACAGACTTTCCCCCTGTACGACCTATATATGAGCACTCTCAGACCTATCTGGATATCTGGGCCATTGGCTGATCGGATGTAGGCGCTATTGGATATGTGCATGTCCTCTTCGAGTATGGGGGGTCGGGATTGGCGCCGTGATATAGGTGTAGCAGAATACTGATTTAGTAGTTCAATCTGGTTGTTGTAAAGTGTAGTGGTATGACTGGGTCTACACGGAGGAACATCGATAGTGATTTGTTTGGAGACTGGATGGTCGGGGATTATGAGCTGTGTTTTATTACTTAGAGTTTGTGTAGCTGATTCGCTGCGTTGGCCCTGCATGAGTTTATCCCAGGGTGGGTAAGCATCTTACGCAAATTCATGATTATTTTGGCTGGATGCTAAATTTAATCTGAAGATTATGTTGTTTAAGGATGTTGTACGTACCCAAGAGACTTTCACAGTGTATGCTGTACTTTTTAGCTGGTAACCGTTAGACAGAATGGATTGAGTGTCACTGAAGTCCCTGAAAGCTACAACGATTGGTCAGTTTGACCCTTGTTTGAAACGACATAGTCTATGTACACGGTCTAAACACAACTCGCGTAATTCCTTATACCTGTCGAAAACTGCTGATCTTATGGGAAGCAAATAAATATGATATGTTTACGGCGGCTTCGTGCTTTGTAGCAACCCGTTTTGTAATAAAATGTTCAAAGTTGATTTAAACTGCATATTTTAATTTACAATAACAAGATACCTAATTATAAATATAAATATTGTCTTATTTCAAAATGCTAAGACGGAAAAATTGTTTAAAACATACAAGAATAGAAAGAACCCGTTTTGTTACCAATTTTTGAGACTCAATCCGTTTTGTAATAAATAATATCGGAAATGTAATTATCTGTATATTTAAGCTATAGTTTACAAGGAATCAATACACACATGTTAAATATTACTTATTTCTAAATGATGGTAATGAAATAGAACGTGAAACATACATGAATATCAAGAACTTGTTTTGTAATACCGCCTTTTCAGACTCAACCCGTTTTGTAATAAAAAAATCCAAACATCCAATAAAATGAAATGTTCAACTAAAAATTGCAAGAAACCTATGTATTAATGTTAAACAGTATTATTTTAGAGAAAAAATGCAAACACCATACATGAATATCAATAACCTGTTTCGTACTACTGCATTTTCAGACTCAACCTGTTTTGTAATAACAATTTCAAAAGTCGATTAAACTGAAATTAATGTTTAACTTTAAATTACAAGAAACCTATGTACACACGTTAAAAGTCTTAGTTTAGAATGATAGCGAAGAAATTTGGTATAATACATACAAGAGTATCAAGAACCAGTTTTGTAATACAAATTTTTGAGACTCAACCCATTTTGTAATAAATAATATCGGAAATGTAATTATCTGTATATTTCAGCTATAATTTAGAAAGAATCAATACACAAATGCTAAATAATACTTATTTCAGAAGGATGATCATGAAATCGCGCATGAAACGTACATATGAGTATCAAGAACCAATTTCGTAATAACGCATCTTCAGACTCAACCCGTTTTGTATTAAAAATTTCAAAAGTTAATGAAACTGAAATGTGTTTAACTTCAAATTACAAGAAACGTATGTACAAACGTTAAAGAATGTTAGTAAAGAAATGTTGTATAATACATACAAGAGTATCAAGAACCAGGTTTGTAATAATATTTTTTGAAACTCAAACCGTTTTGTAATAAAAAATATCGAAAATGTAATTATCTGTATATTTCAGCTTTAATTTACAATGAATCAATACACAAATGTTAAATAATACTTATGTCTAAATGATCGTAATGAAATCGCACGTGAAACATACATGAATATCAAGAACCCGTTTTGTAATACCGCATTTTCGGACTCAACCCGTTTTGTAATAAAAAAAATCAAAACTTCAAATAAAATGAAATTTTCAACTAGCAATTACAAGAAACATATGTATAAATGTCAAGCAGTGTCATTAAAGAGAAAAAATGCAAAATACATACATGATTATAAAGAGCCCGTTTTGTGATAAAATATCAGAAATGTAACACTCTGTTTATTTCAGCTTTAATTTACAAAGAATCAATACACAAATGTTAAATAATACTTATTTCAGAAAGATGATAATGAAATCGCGCGTGAAACATACATGAATATCAAGAACCCGTTTTGTAATAAAAATGTCAAAAGTCGATTAAACTGAAATTTTGAATGTCAAATTATAAGAAACCTATGAACGTTAACAGTCTTACTTTAGAATGATAGTAAATAAATTTTGTATAATACATATACGAGTATGAAGACCGTGGTTCGTATTACAAAACGGATTGAGCTTCGAAAATGCGGTATTACAAAACAGGTAATTTGAAGTTAAAAACCGGAAATGTAACAATCTGTTTCTTTCAACTATAATTAACAAAGAATCAATACAATACTACTCATTTCAGAAGGATGGTAATGAGATGCACGTGAAACATACATGAATGTCACGAACCCGTTTTGTAATACCGCATTTTCAGACTCAACCAGTTTTGCAATTAAAATTTCAAATGTCTATTAAACTGAAATTTTGAACGTCAAATTACAAGAAACCTATGTACAAACGTTAACAGTCTTACTTTATAATAATAGTAAAGAAAGTTTGTATAATACAAAATGTACATACAAGAGTATGAATAACGTGGTTTCATTATCATCCTTCTGAGATAAGCATTATTTAAGAAGATTTGTGTGTTGATTCTTTGTGAGTTATAGCTGAAATATACAGATAATAACATTTTCGATATTTTGTATTACAACACGGATTAAGTTTCGAAAATGGGGTATTACAAAACAGGTAATTTGAAGTTAAAAACCGGAAATGTAACAATCTGTTTCTTTTAACTATAATTTACATGGAGTCAATACAATAATACTCAATTCAGAAGGATGGTAATGAGATGCACGTGAAACATACATGAATGTCACGAACCCGTTTTGTAATACCGCATTTTCAAACTCAACCCGTTTTGTAATTAAAATTCCAAATGTCGATTAAAAAGGTTCAACTTCAAATTACAAGAAACCTACATACATGAATATCAATAACCCGTTTTGTAGTACAACTTATTGGGACTCAACCCGTTTTGTAGTAAACATATCGTTATATAAAAATATTATAGGTTATTGACCCTGTACTGTGAAATCATCGTTGGACCGAGTTCTCTGGTTGAGGTCCAACGATGATTTCACAGTACAGGGTCAATAACCTTTTTATTGCATACTTTGAAATTGTAAACTATTTACTTTACAATGGTGTTTTTTTTTTATATATATCTAGCTCTTAAAGATCTGCTTCGAAAACCCAAACAAACTATTTGTTTACATATATGTAGTCATTTCGTTTAAAATGCCGTTTGAAAAGTTAGATTATAACGGTGACGTAAGTTTTTTAAATGACGTCATGCACGTGAATTTAGACGCGCGTTTTAGACGGTTTTCCGGTCAAAAACGTACTATTAGTATGAGAAAGTAAGAAATTGTCTATTACCAGTATATGAGAATTAAACATTGCAAAGTCCCGTGGGGTTTAACAATGATATTTAGGTCAGCTATGTTAGTTTACATAAAAAAGTAGTCCCTAGCATTTTAATTATGCAGAATTTTCGCACGCCCTTATCTACGGTCATGATCACTCCTTGACAGCGGTCATGATCATAAAATCATGACCACTTATTTCAACGCAAAGTGAACGGGACAATATCAAAGTATGCAATAAAATACAATACAATACAATACAATATATTTTAATGCATAAAAACTACAAGTTTTATAGCAAATTATTCAAAGTTATACAAATTCCTTACATAACATAGACAATGGTTTTTTTCAGAAGAGCATATACAACTGTAGAAGATTAACCGTACATATATAACCCAAAATTAATATTATCATATTTATACATTTATACACAATGAGGCCAACCCTATATTCGTTCTATTTTTAAATTTAAGTTGAAATAGTATAAGTCATATTTAGATTATCATGATCGAACAGTCATGACCACTTTCTGAAGTGCAAAGTGAACGGGACAATATGACAGTATGCAATAACAACAGGATATTTCTCTCATCCACACACATTTTCGTGAAAACACGAAACAAATATATCAAAGCGCTGAAAAATTCGCAGTCACATGACTTAGGTAAAAACAGAAAGTTTTATTGAATTTGGTGAACGTACACCTATTTCATGCCTAAACATCGAGAGACTTCCAATTATTTGCAGCAATGGCAACCAAAATAAATCTATTTCGTTTGACAGCGACTTACACAATCAGTTGCTTGTTAACGATACCTTTCTTTCGTGTAATGAATTGCCAGTTTATAGTCGCCTATGGTACATTCATCACTCGTATGGAACTTAATACTTTGGAATATACATTGGCCGAGTGGAAAGTGTAGGAGATTTGGAACCGGGCGTCAAGTGTACGAATCCCAGTCTAGGCGTTCATGGCTGAGCGACTAGCCTAGTACTGGTTCGTATAAACGTAAAATGGAGTTGCAAAAGAGAAATTTCTCACAATGAAATGTTTTTCATTTGACTCATGTTTTTCTACTCTAATTTAATCTATTTTAATTTCGTTAATCGAGATCTGTTTTCCATCTGTATTCAAAGTTGTCTGCTGCAAATGTGTTGTACATGCATGTATACATTGATAACTGAGCCGTCCCGCGAGAAAAGCAACACTATGGCATCTGCGTAATGTATCGACCAGATCAGCCTGCGCTGTCCGCGCAGTCGGATGCGGGCCGAAACATTCCGTCTCCGAGGGATAGAGGTATAGAGAAATGATGTCTGAAACAGAAAATCCACAGGAGGTCAAACGTGTCTGTCCGGGTTAGCCTGTATGTCATGCTGAGGCTGCTCTGGGTCGATATTTTACGCAGATTCGACATTGTTGGTTTTCTTCTGATGGGGGCTCGGCGAATCCTCA